>CABFWB010000277.1:236623-249389 GCA_902151455.1 Timema bartmani
GGGAGCCAATTACAACTTTCTTGAATTGATTGTGAGATAATTGGTTATTATAGCCCCGTGATCGAGCGCCAATTATTACGATATTTTACTTGAATAAATACAACTGTTAATGTTGCACACGATTTATTGAAGTGATTTTATCTTTGGTACAAAGATATTATGTAAAATTATAAAATTTTACTTGAACTACAGATTATTTTCTGTGTATTCTTTGTATTTAAGTTGTAGTACTGTCTTAATATTACACGTTCTCTAGGTTTATCTCACTGGCACTCTGTGTGTTAATACGCACAAACAGCTTATATATGACATACCCCTTACCCCTTGGACCTCTCGTGACCAGTGTCAAAACCAACAAATCGAAAGCGTCCCTGCGACAAGTGTCTTGAAGGCTAGCTTCCTATTGGGTATAGGGAAATAACGTCTCTTGCTTGTTTGGTAAATACTACGGAGTTAAATTTTGAAATTAAAAATAAGTTTTAATGGTGCAATCCTTCTACATTATTTCTGAAAAGCGCGTGATTCTCCATGGATGAAGTCTTAAAAGGATAATTTATATACAATTTATTGAAGAAAAATATTTTCATCCATGAATTTTTAAATATATGAGAGCGGTCCAAATCAGTATCTTTACAATGTTCTAAAAAATTGGCCAAAATTAATATAATGTTGCTTTAGTAACTACGTTTAGTTTAATTTTCCACAGATAGAATTTTGCCATGGGCATCGTAGAGTTCGAACTGAGACATTTTCTCATCATTTAAAAAGTTTATATAATAATGTCAATATGTTCATAACAAATAATAGTCAATAACTTTTGACTTTAATATGTGTGGAAAACTAAACCAGACGTAGTCATTGAAGCAACATACTATTTTGGTTAAAAAGGTGTTTTGTTATATAAAAAAAACTAAAAAAATACGGACCTTAACTCACGGGATCTTCCACCCTACGTTTATAGGCTACCAATAAACTGGAAGTGTTGAAGTATTTGATTTTTATTTAGAATTTAAATTTAAAGCTACAATAAACTACTATGCATGGAACAAATATTAAAAAAGGAAATTTTTCTCTTCATAAAATCATACCAAACAACAACACTGTCTTGTTAAATAGAATGGGTCAGAATAAAACTTATCATAAGTAATGTAATATGTAAACTAGACATTAGTTTTTGTATTTAAAATTTAAAAAAGTCATGTTACCTTACATTTTACTCGAGTGTGAAACCATTAAGGAAAAACCACCCTCAGTTCACCCGACAGGGATTCAAACCTTGATCTTTCTGTCATCGGCAGCCTAGTCTGGTTTGATAGTGACGCCCTAGGCCATGCGGCCACCAAAGCAGGTAGTAACTTTATGAAATTGACCATTAAAAACTTATTAAATTTAATCAAAATAATCACATTAGGTAAATCAACATTAGTGTTTATATTTATATTGCCAAAGTCCGATGTTGAGATATAAATTAATATAACTATTAAAGTGATAAATTAATTTTTACGAAACATACAAAAATATGTTTATCAAACTCTTGCTGATATAATTAATCAATCAAAAATATTTAGAGCCTAATTGGTCACGAAAAAAGATGAAAGGTTAAATAATTTTAGAGTAAAAAAAAAAGTGGTCACTGACTGAACATTTTTGCTTACAAAATTTTGAAATATTTTAGCGAGTAGAAACAGTAGAACAGTGAAATATTTAAGGATAATATTTATTGCCCACATCAGTAAGAACGCGGGTTAAATGTTCATCTCATAAAGTCTGGTTTGCCTTTGACGTGATGTCAGCGTTCGAATTCAGGTCGGGAATACTGAGGAAGTTTTTACCTAAATAGTTTCCCATTCCTCCTTAAGACAAATGCGGACACATTTCCTCTAAAGTCGACCTTACTCATGTCCATCTAAGTAGCGTGGTGTAAATGCGTAAAGCCCGGATAGGTAGTAAGACAAGGTGGAAAAAGTAATAGTTTTAAAGCATTAACTTTTAAATTGTTTGTTTTTATTATTAGAAAATTAATACTCACTACACTTCTTTAAAAATTATGTAATGCAGTTATTTCCATTTATATTGTTAGCTACAGTCCAATTTTTCTTAGAAAGAACATTATCTGACGTCTATAAAAGCTACTAGACCTACTTTCATATATTCGTACGTAAAGCTACTTGATACGAAGCTGTCACTTTTTTATATATACTATCGATATCTGTAAAATAACAATAGTAGATCTAGTATAGTAACATGTTCTCATTGTTGACCACAAAAAAAGTTTGTAGTTTTTAAAAGCTTATTCCAACCAAGATCTTACTAGTACATAAAAGTTAATTGTAAAAATAAAGTAGTTTTTGCACTGAAATTTACTGAAAAAAAATTTCTTCACATTTAGAAGAATGTTTTTGCTGTTGCTTGATTAGTAAATAAACTTGGAGAAGTTTGCGACGGGCTCTATAAGAAAACAGAAAACAAAACTTACCCGTTTTCAAGCTATCAATCCACCTCCAGGTTTTCTTGATTTCCATTTAAATTCAACCGTGAAACTTCGAACGTTTTCTCCTTTTATTACATTTATTTTAATCTAGTATTTCCTTGCGAACTCATTTTATAGCAAGATTAGTAATATAAAAATATCTTCCTTATTTCTTTTACTAGCAATAAACTATTAATTGCCAATGAATTAATTAATATTTTAAATCATAAGATTCGAGATAAAAATTTACCTAGAGATTTATTTTGGTAGAACTAGTTAAAAATAAACCCGTACCTGTGGGCACACAGACCAAATGTCAGTTTCAACTGGACTGGCTTGTCGATGACAAGAGGTCAGAGGTTCAAATATCAGTAGTGTGTGCAAAGGTTTTTTTTTCTCCTAAATTGTTTCCCACTTTCTCTACACTCAAATTATGCGATGTTTCCTCTAAATTATACGAGTATCTTCTTAATTCTTACATCATTAGCGTAATTAATTATATACGTATATCCCGCTTGAGTGGCAGAATGGTCTAAGGCAGCCCTGGGCAAACTACAGCCCCTATCTCTGAAAATTTTCTTTATATAATTTTAAAATCAAAAGTTAAATTTTAAATATAATCCTAAAAACAATAATATCCTGCCCGACAATATATCTATTTCATGTTCGTATTCTATTGCTTAAGACCAAATCGTTGGCAGCCCTGATCATTCCAAGGAAAAATTTTATATTCCCATAGCATGGTAATAAGCTTGAATACATTCCAATTAAAACTACGTTTATTTTCACAAGATTTATTGAAAAAAAAAACCCACTCTTGATCACTTTCCAGCCATACAAACACTGACGATACCAGAAAATAAATTAGAAGAATATACCAAAATGATCAACGCTTTGAGCGATAAATTTTCTCGCAGGTTTGCCGACTTTCGTAAAATTGAAAAAAGGATTGTCGATAGTTCACAATCCATTTTCAGTTGACATTGATAGCGCACCGAGTGAACTTCAACTTGAGATCATAGACCTGCAGTGTAATCCTGGCTTAAGTACTAAGACGTAAATCTACATCGCCGAAGAAGCTACTAGTGATTACGATGTGTCAGGCGTCGGTCTCTCCACCTCATCGCCTTTAAAACGTATATAATTCTATTTATCTTGTTTACATTTAAATAAACTGATTTGTTATACTTGTATATTTCTCTTATGTCTAATCCTTACCAAACCTTCATGTTATAATTTTGTAAATTGTAATAGGAGAATCGAGGATTCATTAATATCTAATAGATTATGGAAAATTGCTAAAATAAATAAAAACAATATATATATGGGCAGCAGGTGAGGAGTGATATTTTGTCATTTCTACCTCCAAAACAAAAGTTTTTTTTGGTGCTAATTCAAGAGGTTGAAATATTAAATGTAGTTTAGAGGAAATTTCCCACCTTTAGAGTGAAAAGAGGCTGTTTATAACCATAGAGACAAATTGCATGTGGGAAACCACATCCAGAGCACCCAGCCGAGATTCGAACCTGGACCTCTCTGTCCCAATCAAGCCATTTTATTGTGATAGTGAAGCCTTCAATCGTGTAATCACCTATGCGGATGGATATAGATTGCTACCTAGTCTTCCGGAGTCTATATGATCATATTTCTATGGTACAGAATGAGCTATAATTTTGTATATATGTATAAAGATATAGAAACAAAAAAACACACAATATTTTACAAAATAAATGAGCACACTATTCTCTTGACTAAATTAGCCAACCATCCCGATATTATTAATATTATAAGCGTCATGTATTGCATGTTAATGTGATAGAGGCGTTCCAAGCCGAATAGTCCATTTTGCAGGCTAGCCGCCCCTGAATAATTCTATTAGTTACATTTACAACCAAGTTTTGATTATTAGGACATTAATGAGACCGGCTGCCAATTAGTTAACTAGATCGTTCAATTATCCCTCGTGTTGCATATACTCGAATTATATTTTAGACGGCAGTTCAACTGTGAGAACGACCAACTTCGTTGATCAAGAGAATGTTGTTGATAGGATCAATTAGAGTAGTCATTGGCTTAACGCTGGTGTTTTACTCTCTTTTATCTGATTAAAACGATTTAATCCCAGTGTACTGGTCATTAGTGACTAATATTTACTTAATTATATGGCAAGCACATTTATCAGACCCGAAATGGTCAATTTACCAATTTGCGAATGAGAATAGATCCAATTTAAAAGAGACACAATCACTACTCTGTCGGTAATCGAATTCCCGATAGTCTGAGATCAACAGGAAGACATGCTACCCACTTATCTAAGGTGACAAAGGCTTACAACTTTATTTTTTTATCACCGTGTATAAATACCTGTTCAGAAGAGTTAGAAATCATTTCAGGAGAAACCACCGTTAGTAGACCAGACCTGGATTCGAACCTCGATACCCACGTCACGTCTTATATTTATTCATTAAATTTAATATTTCCCCAATAATAGTTCCCCAAATAGATATTTCCCTCCCCTTTTCTAAAAAAAAAAATATAAATAAAGTGTACATTTTCATATTAAACTTATTTAGTTGTCTTACAACATTACCGATTATGACCGATCAAGGTTATTTTGGTCACGCTCAAGTATTGTTTGAAAATACTTGGTATATTAGGAGTTTAAAGGACGCAAAGATCAAATTATAATGACTATGTAGTTTTGCTTATGTGATGGACTGGAAATTGCCGTGAGATGGACCGGTCGATTGCGATCGACTGGTTGCCAAACCATGCCACAGATGATAAATATCAACATTTTCTTACATAAAATACTCTCTAAAACACATTATATTCCTATAAAACTCCCTGCTTATTCTTTCAGTGCCTAGATGAATCATTATTGCCATCGATAAAAGTTTTTTTTTCAATACGAATAAGGTATCGATACTTTTATTTCGATACCCCATCTCTGTAGATGAGGATGGTAGAATCGTTCTAGAAAATGTACCCTAATTTTCTAGGAGGGAGCTTTGGAGATATTTTAAGACAAACCACCTTCAGTGCACCTAGCCGGGATTTGAACCCCGACCTCCTTGCCCCCGGCAAACCAGAACATACTATATTTAAACCTTACCCAGGGTGTGAACGAGGGTACTAAAAACCTTCAGGGCTGTTTTAGTGGTTGGTACACTGAGGACACCCGCACCGATGTCGCATGGTCTATCGCGTCACTATCGTGTTGGACTGAATTTCCAGTGACAAGGAGATCCAGGTTAGATCCCCAGTAGGATATTTTACCTCAAATGCGGGTACATATCCCATTTAATTTTATCATCCTCATAGTATAATTAATTTATACGTACAAGCCAAACGGGCACCAAGACGCTAAAAAGCTGAACGGTTAATATTTGATTTATTACGAATACTAATAAGCTCAAAGCCGTACAAAGAAAAGCGGCTATTTTTGTTGGTGAAAAGTTAGTAACTACATCGTATAGAGAGAGTTAGAGTCTTGTCTGGTTTACGTAATCATTAGAGAGCGATCGATCTGTCATTGAATGGTCCGAGTTAATTAAGAGTCATAGAATATTGCAATGTAGGTCTCTGGAGACGATGACCCGACCGCGTAATCAATCATGATATAATTATAACACTACCTTCCCACACCACAAACAGATGTGGGCTAGTGGAACTTTGCGTCTATTATGGTGGTCACCGGCAGGGCTGGTGTAGTGGTCCACACACGTCTGACTGATTGGCAAGGGTTCAGTCCCTGCCAGCTGCTGTAGGGATGACTCCTTCTCACACTAGTGGGTTTTCCCTCCTCTTTCTATACGGTGTTTTGAACTGCTTTAGGATTGTGGTCAGCGATATATATATATATATATTTAACAAGCCTTCTAAGTTTTGTCCATCGCCAGCTTCTGAGTTAAAAAGATTCATTAGCTTCTCCACCCCCTTTCTAAGGAAAGTGTAGGACTTCAAACCCGCTTCAGTGGCAGAATGGTCTAAGACGTCACTCTCGTTTTGGAATGGCCTTCTGATGACGGGGATTTTTAGCCTTGAATCCTGGTCAAATCCACTCAGGGTGGTTTTCCCTAAATAGTTTCCCACTCTCCCTCCACGCAAATGCTGGTACATCACCTATAACTTGCTTCCTTCATCATCCTTGCTTCATTAGAATAATTATAAAATATGCGTGTAACCTGAACGGTTAGTAAGACTCAGGGATTTAAAAATAAAGTAGTACTTTAAAGTAGAAATAAAAGTAACACGTATTAATTTCCTTATTTTTGCAGTTTTTATAGCAAAAAAATGTTATTGGTCAAATGAATAAGTTTTTGCTTTAGTAGATACATTTAATTTAATTTTCCACTTATTTTAATCTCAACAGTTCATTGATACTTGCTACGAGCATTGCGGCATTTGACCAAAAACTTTTTAAATGAAGATAAATGTCCAGGTCAAATTGCGTAATGTCCATGACAGACTTTCGCGATCACTACATATAAATAAAAATAAAATAAATGTACTCAAACAATATCTTAATCCACTTTAGCAATATTTTATTTATTCTGCCCAAAATATGTTTTTGTCATAAAAACTGAAAAGTACGGAATTAACCCATGTTCCCTTCTATTCCCTTTACTAGATCTGTACTTGGTGTTCAAATTGGAGCTAGTTAGATGGGGAAACTTTAATAAGAAGATTATTCAAGCACTGGAGCAATCGAGAGAGTGAAAGCTGTGTCCTGTTTTTAGGAATGGCCGACGGCCTTAGTCAGTTCAGTTTGAGTTTATGCCAATAAATATAAGAACTCTTTTACTGTGCGAGAACGCTCAACAGAACTCTGTGCTGTTACCTTTTGTGTAAAAGAGACACTCCGATCTAGATAAGAAGAAGCATTTTTGACAAATTATAAAAGTTACCAATACAACGTTTATATACTTACACTTAAAGTTATGTGATCTGAAAATGTCCCATTTGATTGGTACTATTAATATAGTCCTGACAATAATGTTAACATTTTTTTGAGACACAATTTAATTCAAGTGTCTAATGAATTCTACCCGCCTCGGTGGCGTAGTTGGCTAACGCGCTAGTCGTGTTGAGCTCGACCGCCGAGGACGGAGAGATCGAGGTTCGAATCTCGGTCGGGTGAACTGGGGGTGGTTTTCCACACTCCCTCCACGCAAATGCGGGTTCACTCCCTCTAAATTCAACCCTCCCAATTCCTATTCCATTAGCGTAGTTAGTACTTAAGCGTGTAACCCGAACGGGTAATAAGACGCGGTGCTAAATATTATTCTAATGAATTCTATATTCAAATTAAGTAGAGGACTGGACTACCTTTATTTGAAACTTGAGTCAACTTGAAGAGTATTTGAATTAGTTTTAATATCAATTTGGTACCCCACTTCAGTGGCCGAATGGTCTAAGGCGTCAGTCGCTTTCATGCTTGACTGGCCTGCTGATGACCAGGAGTTTGTTGTTCAAATCCCAGTCGGATCTAGTGAGGGTAGTTTTTCCTAAATGGTTTCCCACTCTACGTTCATATATATTCAGGTATATTTCCTCTAAAATGCTTCCTTCCTCATCCCTACTCCATTATAGTAATTATCATAATGCGTATAACCTGAACAAGTAGTATAATATGGTGGTTAAAAAAATTACATTTATAACTATTGTAAACGATGATCGGTATTTAGCTGCTTCAAGTTACAGTTGGTTGGATATACTATTACTGTGCATTTAAACTAAAATCATATGTTCTTTGTTAAAAGTTAGAATATCTTTATTTGTCTATACGCACTCGATTTGAATATTTAAATAATGGGTTATAGAATACGTAAATTCATGGCTAAAAGGTGGGATAATTAAGATATAGCGGTTATTTCTTAGAAACATATGAATAGTTTGATCTTTTGTGGGACACAAAATCAAGAAACTACCATTAAAAAAATGTGAGGAGCACCTAATTAATAAAATTATTAGATGAATTAAAAAAAGATAACTATTGAAACGGTGATATTTAAAACAAAGACAATTAAAACCGTGTTAAATTAAGACGCTTTATAACGTATCGATTAAATTCATTCTTGTGATGATTGTGCTTGTATGTTCAGAATTTATTTTATGTTATACAAACACTAAAAAGTTATTTGAATCTATAAATGCCCCTGATATAAAAAGTAGAGTTAAGAATGCTACCTCTCAGATTAAACGTGGTGTACACTCCAACCTTTTATTGAGGACATGTTTTCATAATACACATTGATAAATACATTTCCGTCCAAAAATGCTCAAGGGTTCTTTAAACTCTCCCTCATAGCGCTACTGGTCCGACAATCTAAGAGTCTCATAGGAAGGAAGTATTGAACTATGGAAGAAGAGTAAATGTATAAGCTGGATTACAGAGCTACCTGTTGACGTTAGTCGGAACTTTCTACCGGCTACTACTTTGACAAAGGACACAGTCGATAATTGTGTAGCTGTCAAAATGTTAAATTTAGTCTGAGAATAATTTTAAGATGTCAGGACAGTATTCAAGGTGATAACTAGCCACAAAGATTGCAGGAGGGCCAACATAATTTCACTTTGTGATCGTACATTTTATTTCTTATACAATAAAATATCTTCTATTTGCATCCATCCAGGAATTATTTTGATTTTTTGGCCTCCAAGCAAATTTCAAGGTTTCTGAGGGCTCCTATTGACCTTATAGTCTGGCCAACTTCACGAACTATTTTTCCATTTGTTAAGGAAGGGTTACGTCATAATGAAGAACTTCATGTTTGTATGCATCCCCAGATATATTAAGGATCATCACGTAAGCTGATATTGGGTTGTCATGTGGTGCGTATGGGTGATGACAGGCGTGTACACAAAATTTTAGTTGGAAAACCTAACGATACAAGACCCCTTAGTAGGACAAAACGTCGATGGGAAGATAATGTGAAACTAGATCTGAAATAGGTTGGGTAACAGGTTAGGGATTGTATGGATGTATAAAATTATAGGGTTCAATGGCGATCTTACATTCTGGTGACCACGAACTTAAGTTCCTTAAGTCCAGAGAATTAGTTAGTTGGTTAGTTAAGGAAGTGTTAGCTTATAACGTTTTAGGAGATTAAATTTACTAATAAAATTGAGTAACGGTGTTTTTGAAATATCTGTACAACTCATCCTCCATCATATTCGAGAATATAATTAATGCTTTTATTTTATTTTCGTAAACGATAGTAGAAATATTGTTTATTTTTAAAAACTATGTTTATTTAATCTTATGATTATAAGAGTGATTGTTAACAACTTATTATAAAGGTGATATGGTAAGAAGCCAATTTTAAATAATCTAGCATTCATATGAAGGTAGAATGTAAAACCATTCTGAATTGCACAGTGTAAAAAATACACCCCCCCCCCTCTCTCTGTCACGCCCACCTCACCACCCTCACCCCACAATGCAAAAGCAGGAAAGTACAAAATTAGTTTTAAAGCCGTTTTAATGGAAGTAATAAAAAAATTAACTACCCGTGTCAATGGCCTATCACTCTGGGGCGATAGATTTGCATTGAATTTGGTCTATATTGTTATTGGGGTTCGAATCCAGCCTGGGCCTACTGGTGGTTTTTCTCTACATGTGATCTTTCCTGAAGTTTTACCATACACTCTCCAAGCTAATGCAGATAATATTTTCAAAGCTACCTGGATCATCCCTCGTTAATAACAATATTGTGTTAGAACGTAATAATGAAACAAATATAGCTATGAAAATTTTCATTTTTATTTTGTTTCAACATCTTGATATAAAATCTCGCCCCAATGTACAAATAAAAATCATTATTTTAATCAGTTCCAGTAAATCAAAATTACTATGTATATTAACCCAAGTAAGTTGTCAGATGGTTTAAGCCCTAAGGGTAAGCGTCACAAATTGGCAGCCCACAGACATATTCTGTTTGCTCCCCACAGTGTTTTTTTTAATAAAATTAATTTATTGCCAACATTTAAAAATCATAAGATTTATCGATATAAAAAATTGTGTCCAGTTCCAAATCAAATGACTAACTAATTATGAATGAAAAACTCAATCTATATAAATTTCATCATGAACAGCATCCAGCCACTGATCGGGTCTGTTTGGGACATAAGCCTCTCCAACATATCCTTTATACCCACCACCTTTCCTCCTCCACAATGACCCTGTCTTCTCCTCTCTCCTACACACTTATCTGCACTCCCTTGAGTTATAGTAGTCCCATGGCTTCTTTGGTGCTGACTGACAGCTCACAGCTAACAGCTGACGGCTTTGAAAAGCTACCAGACCAAATTATGTAGCCCTACGCCGAACCATATCTTTAGCAGCTGTCACTACTGACAGTCAAAATTTAGGTATATACCTAACTGTTGACTTCATATTCTGAAAATTGAAAAATGACACCTGGACACGGGAATATGATATCTAGTGGAGTAATTCCCTACTAACAAGCATAAATAATAGCTCCGGCTATTAATTCTTAACTGTTGACTGTCAGAAGTCAGCTGTGAACTGTCAGTCAGCACCAAAGAAGCCATGGGGCTACTGTACCTGTATCTTGGTCTCCCTCTTGGCCTTCTACCCCCCACTTCAATATCCAGCATCTTCTTTGGTTTCTTCTCTTCCATTATCCTCACATGACCATATAACTTTAGTGGTGCTTTCTTTATCTTGTCCTGCACTGGCTCATCCTTAACTATTCCTCTCATTCTTTCATTTCTAATTATATCCATTCTGGCCAATCCTATAGTACTTCTCAAAAGTATTCAGGGTGTTCGGAAACTCAACGCCCAAACTGCACATATAGTTTGTTTGAACTAAAAGAAATAGAGAATCCCTATAAACTTACATCCGGAAAAATATGCTAATAACATTAATTTGTGTTCAAAGTTTCGGCGTGGAACACCGGGAGAGCAAAGCTGTGCAAGCATGCGTGTACAGTAGCCCCATGACTTCTTTGGTGCTGACTGACAGCTGACGGCTTTGAAAAGTTACCAGAACAAATTACGTATCCCTACGCCGAACCATATGATCTGCAAAAACATGTGTTTAGCAGCTGTCACTTCTGACAGTCAAAATTTAGGTTTATACCTAAATGTTGACTGTCAGAAGTCAGCTGTGAACTGTCAGTCGGCACCAAAGAAGTCGTGGGGCTACTGTACAACAGGTTACATAGGAGTAAGGCGCGCGGCATTGCACACCTTAACATCTTGGATAACGGCACCAGAACATACCACAATTAATAGTAAACAGCACACCAGTCCATCTAGAAATGAGAATACGTTCTGAGGGTCATCAATTCATTCATTAACGGTCCTACATCCCAGAAAGTACTTGCCATTATTACATGTGCAGTGACGCGTGCCCGCCTCGTAAGAGAACTTAAGACAATACTGAACCCTCCCTTCCAAAAAAAAACAACCTTACGTAATTTAATTACAAATATGTACTTCTTCAGTGAACACCAGTCAGCCTTCTTACATTAGTAAATTAGTTCAGGGAAACCTAACATATTTTCGCACAACATTAAATCATATCTAACACAAACAGTCTTGATGGTTCCGGAACTAACAATCCATTAATAAAAACCATTTATAATAAGAACGTAAACACAAATCTAAAAGAAATAAACATTTTCAAACTCAAATGAGAACACAAGCATTAATAGTGAAGTGTTTTTTAGAAACCTTGTACAAAGACTTCCTGGTTAGTCCAAAAGATAATAGAATTGAAATTATTATTCTATTGCTGCACGGAATTTAAAGAAAGTTGTTTTAAATGTTTTCTTCAGTTTAGTTTAAAGACAATTGACTCCTTTGAGTTGTTTGAAATAGTAAATATGGATTTTAAAAAAGAGCAGCCGCCTGACGAAATTGAAGGGCTATTAACTTCTGGCACTACATCTCCAAATAGCTCATGTCCCTTTAATATTTTACATGGAAATTAGGTGACCTGGTGGTCTAGGGGTAAGGTGTCAGACTTCTGCGCTGAGGGTCCGGGGTTCAATCCTCGGTTCCGGCACAGATTTATCTGATTGCCAAATCCTTCCTTCACCTCTGACAAGACGTGTATTAATCACAGCTTGTGAATGTGTGGAATGCCAGCCTCCACCATGGTTCGGATCCCACGTTAAACTGTAGGTCCTCCATTTCATCTTACAATCACCCTACCATTACACATTAGCGTAAGTGCGTATAACCCGAACGGGCAGTAAGACGCGGTGATAATAATAATAATAATAATAATAATAATAATAATAATAATAATAATAATAA
>CABFWB010000277.1:261848-292819 GCA_902151455.1 Timema bartmani
ACAGACAGACAGACAGACAGACAGACAGACGGAAATTCAAAAACCACTTTTTCGGATTCAGGGAGTCATGAAAAGTCAAAATTCATCAAAATCTTGAGTTCGATTTTTTTGACGATCACCATACTTTCTCTACCTGTAAGATAGAGAGAAAGTAAAAATAATATTGGAATGAGTTTAAATATTTAGAAACAATTTTAACTAGCAATAACGATATTAGATTGTAAATTTAGGAAAATAATACAGTCGGGAAATGCATGTTATTACTCGGTCAATAAGCTTTTGATATCTTGCCTGCTGTCCAGGAATGTAAAACTCAGAATAGACAAAACAATATTATTACCAGTTGTTTTCTATGATTGTGAAACGTGGTCTCTTACCTACATGATGGGGAAAAAAAATTGGGTGTTCAAAAACAAGGTGTTTAGGAATATATTTGGTCCAAAAAGAGATGAGGCTACAATGTAATGGAGGAGGTTACATAATGACCAGTTACATAGCCTGTACTCACCGCAAGATATTGTTTGGATAGTCAAATCTCGTAGATTACGATGGGCAGGACATGCAGCGCGAATTGGAGATTCTAGAACCTTGTTCAGGGTACTTACTGGCATACTCAATGGGAAGAGACCATTGGGAAGACCTAGACGCAGATAGGACAACAATAGAATGGAACTGAAAGAGATAGGATGTAATGAGGTGGACTGGATATAACTATCTCAAGATAGGGATAGGGTGTAATGAGGTGGACTGGATATAACTATCTCAAGATAGGGATAGGGTGTAATGAGGTGGACTGGATATAACTATCTCAAGATAGGGATAGGGTGTAATGAGGTGGACTGGATATAACTATCTCAAGATAGGGATAGGGTGTAATGAGGTGGACTGGATATAACTAGCTCAAGATAGGGATAGGGTGTAATGAGGTGGACTGGATAGAACTTGCTTAAGATAGGGATAGGTGGTGTACTTTTGTAAGTGTGTCAATGAACTTCCGAGCTCCAAGTGCCATAGAGTAAGCATGGTAAAATTGTTTCACTAATTTAAATTTCACTTTTTTTAAAATTAAAACTAAATAAAACCACAATGCGATGCCACGCTCGATTCAAGCTGTATTACTTACCTAAGTTAGGTGCTATCCATGTAGTAATAAGGATTCTTAATATCCCATCCGACAGCCAATTAATCGGGATATTCGATCAGCACATGGCTACCCTCGAACAAAGAATCACATTGATGTGCGGTTTTCTGCATTCTTCACTTGACAACAGTGAGATTTGAATCAGTGAAACTAGTTTATTTTAAAATAATTATTTTTCATTGTTTTCTTTTTAAAAAAAATCACTGGTCTCAATTCCACTGTATTTTTAATGTAAAAT
Source organism: Timema bartmani (assembly GCA_902151455.1). Classification (NCBI taxonomy): domain Eukaryota; kingdom Metazoa; phylum Arthropoda; class Insecta; order Phasmatodea; family Timematidae; genus Timema; species Timema bartmani. The sequence goes on from CABFWB010000277.1 coordinate 263,228, forward strand.
ACAGAAACCGCACTGTGATACAATGCCTGGCTAGGACTGTGCTACCTAAGTTACCCAGTTCAAACCAGAAGTTTCATCATAGTTTTAACTAGAAGACAGAGGAATTTAAATGAGTAAAATCATGTTGTAATATTTAAAAAGAAATGTGAGAAAAAAATAACTACTTTCTTTTCAGTCTTGCTGTTGCTTAGTGACGGATATATAAAATAGCAATTCAATGAGATTTCTGGTTTGAGCATGATTGTGTTTGTTTGGGTGTGTTTTTTTTTTTATAAAAAACACTGTTTTTCTAACAATTTAGGTTGCACGCAAAGTGTATATTTAATTTCCCAGTTAGTCGTTTGTAGATTATCTTAACAATGTTGCTTATTCAACACTGGACAGAAAATAAATTTCAGGAAATGTCAATTTATTTAACTTTTATTTAGAAAGTTTTCCACCTACAAAAGAAAAAAATAAACCCAAATTTATTTTTAAAACATATTTAAAAATAAAATGTATGCAACGTTACAAAGATAAATTTTTAGTTTGAAGTGATATTTCAGCTTTTGTAGACTATTTCTTGGGAAATTTTCTAAAAATTTGTCTATTTCAGCTATTCATGAAATGGTCTTGTTTAATCTTTCTGGACGCATGTAGATATAAAAAAAGAAGATTCAACCATATGACTATAAAAAAAGGAAGCAACAAATAAAATGTGGGTTATTGCTGTGCAGAGACAACTAATGGTATGAATCCACAAGCGTTGTGTTTATTGAGAGGCGGAAGAGGATGAATATCAGAACAAGCTAGTGTGGATTCCCATGTTCACAGAAAAACTAAAGCAGAGAAGAAACGTGGGTGCAAGACAAGCTCTAAGACAATTATAATAGCTTAGCCTCACCACTTCATCCGCTCAGCACGACTTGAAATAATTTCATATTTCTATATTCTGCTTGGGAGATCCAATCAAATTTTAAAACCCAATCAGTGCAATGCGTACTCACCTGCAAAGGGAGATACAAGTAGACAACTGCATTTACTGTTATAAGGACATTTGAAATAGCTCGTTAAATAGAAAGTGTGTTTGTCGTCTTCGTTCTGTCTTGAATAGTTTCACCACTCAACACAATTATTTGAGAACATCTTCTGTGACATTAATCTTAAGGGCTGTTTATCTACTTAAAAGTAAAAGTCAGTAATCATTTATTTCTTTTTAAGACAATGATCATTGTGAAGAAAAGAAGAATGTAGCCTAGTAATAGAAATGAACTTTTTTTATATACATCATTTTACCTGAAAGTTGGTAAGCTTAACTTGAAGGGTTCTACTATAAGATAAGGCAATGGTAAAATCTGTCAAATCAAGGGGATCCAGGACTTGTGAAAGGGGGGTGATTGGTTTTATTAAGGCTCCTTCAAGTTTAAATTTAACAATTTTGATTAATTGAGATTTTAATTAATCATAATTTTAATAATAATAATATTGCTAGTTTATAAAAATGATTTTAATTAATAGTTTTAATAATAAAAGGAGGACTTGTATAAATAAGTACAATATTGATTAATAAATTTTTAATTTTAATAAAAAAAAAATTAAACAAGAAGTCGTCGTCACAATATCAGTAATAAAAATATGTATATGGGTCTAACATGATTTACAAAATAGGTATTAGTAGAAAAAATTGTATTTTAATACAAACAATTCGTTATTCTAAATTTAGTAATATAATTACTATAGAGTTTTAGTTCTAAAACACTTGTTTTTCTTCACATTAGAGCTAAGTTGAAAGAGTTATTGACTAGGTCAAGTAGGAGATAGGGGTGAGGGAGGTGTTATTCATTCTTTACTGCATTAAGGTATTGGTTTCAATATTTTTGATTATTTTCTCTGTGGGCAATAGGGGTGTTATTGCTGCCACCGGCCCCCTGAATCCTTTGGCCAACCCTGACTGCACCGATACTAACTCATGACAGAATTGTTATCTTTCCATAATTCTTTCTCTACTAGCAACAGATAAGAAAGTAAAGCCCAAAATGTTATTGCTAACAGAAAAAAGAGTTGACCAGTGTTGGCATATCATCTAAACTTTGCTATTTTCACACTCTGGCATGAAAAGATGTTTCAATGTTTCAATGTCGCTTCAGCACTGTCTAGACCAGATTGATACAAGTTTACTATATTTAGCTTCCAGCTTCAAAAATGACACCATCTGCCGAAAATAGGAAATGTATGACACATATGTCACAAAAATATATTAACATAGCTCTCAGAAAAGGTTCAAGTGACAAATCAACTTTAACTATCACCTTATGCTGTTGGATCAGGATAAATGTGTCATCCCTGTTTGTTCATAAAGATCAGCCATCTTGACCTCTTATCAGACCAGGTAAAGTGAGATGATAATTTGGAGCTGTGAGTAAATAATATCGACACTCTGTCTGAGAATTCCCAACTTCTAGGAGAAAACGTTGTGTAAGATCAAGGTATTGTAAAAATGTTTCAAATACAAACTTTTATAAAATCTAAAATATAAGCTTTATAAACCAGAAAAAAAAAATCAAAGGCAGCTAGATATGATTACTTCAAAACAAAGGAAAACTTATTTAACCAAGTGAAATCGTTATTTAGGAAACAATATTTAATCAACAACATTCATAATGGTATAAAACAGCCTTAAGCTACTCAACATTTTTAAACACTTCAGATTACACCTAAAATCTTAGTTTCGCTCTTTTCATCTCATGTTACTTAGTCAAATATTCACAAATGCGAATGCTCACACTTAATCACATGTGACACTTACCTTTCTCATCAAGCTGTGGTGCCATCTTGAGTGTGATGGCTATGAGGAGGAGCGCTGTGAGGAAGATGGCCCCCGCAAATAGACTTATGATAAGTTCTACCTTGCGGCGTTCTCTGCTCTCCCGTTCCCTGAACACAACACATAGAGGGATAACCCTAGTCTACAGTCTAATTTTCAAAGAAAGAGCTTTTTTTAAATACATGCATATTGTTTTGGAGGTCAACAATGATACATTTTTTATTAATAGTAATATTTTATAGTCGACCTCGGTCTTGGGGTGAAGTGCTCGCCTCAGGATCCGATGTTAGCGGGTTCAAACCCAGCTGAGGTCGACGAATTTTTCTTGAGCGATAAAAATGTGTAGCACAACTTACTTCAGAGAGGAAGTAAAGCTGTCAGTTCCATGTTGATTTTGACATGTAAAAGAACCCTGGAAATATGTAAAAATACATTTCCTGGCAAAATTGATAGGCCCTTTAGCAGTCATTCATAGAAATTCAGTGTAGAATGTAACAGGGAGTCACCACACTTCCTGAACTCCCCTAGTACACAGGAGATGGTGCAGGTAGCACTAGCCAGCTGAAGGGCTGAGTACATGCCCAGTGCCGGATGGATAGCAATCGCATAAAACCAACCTTCAGGTTGTCTACTTAAAAAGAAGATTGTAGAGGTATTGTATAATATCTATCATGGTGAACCAAAAAACAGCTGGTGCACAAATTCCAATATAATAAATTATGATATAGACACTTTCTATGTACCATTAAATGGGGCTAATTTGATATAGAAAACACCATATTTGTTGAATATTTTCCAAACTAAACTGTGTACAATCATGGTTGTATTTTTAAAACCATGGGACAGGTTTGCACTATCAGAATATTAACAATTAAAAAAAAGTAGTATTTAAATTCTTACCTGATAAATTTTTTTGAACAGCTGTTCAAAGTAACCCCACAGGTGGTGCTACTTTGAACACATATTTAAAAGCATTGTGACAGGCACACTATTACAGTTAGGACATTGTTTGATAGATAGCTGAAAAGAGGGGGCTTTTCTGAACATTTTGGTACAATATATTATAGAGTTTGATTAAAAATGAATTGAGCAGGATAAAAAAAAAGGAGCGACTTACCTGATTTTCCACAAAGGTTTGTATTAAACATAATGTAGTATTCTTGTTACTTTTTAAACATTGTAAATACATGAAGTTGTTCATAAAGACTTGTACTGTCAAATAAAAAAAACACTTCTTCAGTAAAATTTTTTTGTGCTTTCTTAAAATTTGACTATTTACACGGTATATAAAAGTTGTTCTCATTTCACTGTCAATACTTAATGCAAGTTCAAACCAGCAAATGCAATGCTGTTCAACTTCCTAATGCCCCTATTGTTTGTTTTGGGCCCTGGCAATACATTCTGCTATATCATCACAGTCTTCAACATCTGGCGATATAAAACCACTGAGGTTATGTTTGGTAAATTTAACTCTGAGCCCAATTGGAATTTGTTTTATCACCTGTCCAACAAAATGTTTTTTAATCTTCTTCAATAAATACTGAGCAGTTACCGAAGAAATTACTTTTACTGGTAAAACATCAGGTCCTGGATCAGATGACACAATAGAAACATCCATAAATAATTCTACATCGGATGGCATATCTGAGTCTTCAGCATCAGAGCTAGATGGAGTATTATCAGTGGGGAATTTTTCTTTTTTTTTCTTTTGGACTTTGATTTTGTTTGCTTACTAGCCACTGTAGAGGTACCACTAGTTGTGGCCTTTATTGATTTTTGGTACTCCTCAAAACTAATCCTGCTGCCAGGTTTTACAAATAAATTTGTCCTTTTTGATGCCCTTGCTTTTGAACCCTTGCGCAGTTCACTTAGCATTGTTATTACAACATTCTCCATCATCATAGGAGGTGTATGAGCTTGGTCAAGATCATTGTTGTCATCTGGTGCTCTGTTGGAAGTGCTAGGGGCAATAGGTTGGGTAAGACCTGGCATATACACTGCAGCTTGATCCCGGAGTTTGGGGTTTTCTCAGCAGTTCGTGCAGGATCAGGAAGATTATTCAAAACATGTTCTTTATCAAATGGTCTAATACCAGTGCAAGCAAACCCAGGCATTATATTGTCTTTTGCTTTTGGTTTCAAGGCAGTCATTAGTTTTCTTAACAGTTTTGGGAAAACCTCCTTTGGACTACTTTCAATGTGTCTTCCTGCAGTGATACGCCACTCCTCAAGAATTTTACGCCAATGCTTGTCAAGGGGTGCATGCACAGCAACATCAAATGGTTGTGTTAAGTCAGTTGTGTTTACAGGTAAGCACACAAATTTGATGTTGTTTTACTCACACTTCTTCAACACATCCGTGGAAAAATGGGAGGACAAATTGTTCACATTAGCCCCACTTTGCACAAAAAATGACATTGACAAACATAAACCTTCATAAAAAAAACTTATTTTTTCACAATAAACCATGAAACTTGTGGGAATTTGTTAAAAATGTATCAAATAATGATAAAACAGGGGCAACCTCCCAATTTACTACACATCAGACCGTGGGTAGAGATGATTCGCAGCATGAAAAAAATGCAAAAAAAAGTAATATTGCTTTTTATTTTTTTAGGAGTATAAATGTTTTTCATATATGGTGAAAATATGATGTTTTGATATCGACAATGTATAGGGGAAAAAATTGTCCTTCAAGGTAAGTGACGACATTGTCAAAAATGCATGTTTATCATTTTACACACTTTTGTTCAAAGTAGCCTCATTTGACGGTAACTATGTTTACCTAACATTTTACTTTGGCTTATTTTACATCAGTACATATTATTATAATCTTATACTTTGCAGCTCAATAAAAGCAAACACAAATAATTAAATAAGTAAAACTATCACAAATAAACATAAAATAACATAGTTATTTATTTACAAAACACACAATATATATAATTATTTTTTTTTAATTTTGTGTATGGATTAAATCACTGAAAAATACTAACTTAATTAAATGTCTTGATCTGTTCTAAATAAAAACTATATTCTAATTTTTTTTTGTTAGATTTTGCAAACCTCTCCGTTACTTTAGTGTTGTCTGAAGATCTTTAACAAAATTTTAGGACATACGTTTTTTTTTCTAAGAAAGAAAAGTATGATAAAAATTATTATAAAGTCAATAACAACTATTTACATGTTTGCACACAGTTCCTTTTGGGAAAACTTTCCAAAGCCAGCTAAAGGCAAGGTGCATATATAGCAAATGCCACTGCTGGTTTGCTTTTTTATGCTCTATGCTCTAGACACAACCCAAATTACAATCCCAACTACGACATGACACAACGAGCTGTTACATTGTAATTGAAACTGTGGAGTTATCGCCTCATGAATTCAACAGTCCAGCAATAAATGAAATGATTGATTATTGATTATTTTTTTTTACTTTACTTAAAATTAAACTTTCTTAAATACACAATAGTGTAAAAACCGTCATAGCAAACCTTTAATATATAGCTGTCAATATCATAATCATTAAAAATATTCACAATTTTACCAACTTTCAATATTAAGTTAATCTCCCAGTATTCAAATAGAAAGAGCCTTTATTTTTTAAATGACTGATTTTGTAATATAATATGTATTAGATTTATTTAATAAATCGTCACTAAGTTTGAGTATAAAGATACAAAGTCCTCTAAGATAAGTTTGGGAGACCATTACTATGATGTGATACATTTGTAGGTATTAATATTAAATCTTGTTTTTGTGGTTTTCATAAGAACTTACTGCTTAGAGCAGGGGTCGGCAAGAGTGGCATGCGGAGCGATTTTCAGTGGCACACTGAGCGATTTGAATATAAAATCATATAAAACCTTTATTTTTAAATTAAAGCATTGAGGCGAGTAATAATTTTAATAGTATCTTGTTTTATGTTTCAATAATTCAATTGTTTTGTTTAAAAATTTCTAAATGTCTTCAGAACTTAAATTTTGCAAAACACAATCATAACTTTTGTATTCATTCTGATTTATATAAAAAAATATTAAATATTCAAGAAACGGTAGTTATTTAATGTATTCGATTTAGAAACATGTGGTTACATTTTAATTTTACAAGATCAACTTAAATTTTTTTTAATAGTTGTACTAGTTAACTAGTATAAACATATAAATCATTTGTGTGGGCTTAAATTGGTTGGCACGCTGAGCATCTTTGCAACATTACTTCCGCACAACATTACTAAAAGTTTGCCAACACCTGGCTTAAAGGATGATCATCTCTTCCTAAGTTTTTTTTTACGTTACCGAGGGTACACCGTAGGAGGTTGTCTACACGTTGTACCCGCAATAAGATGTTGTGTTGATAGTTATTATGATGTTGTGGAGCTGGGGTGAGTCTGACCCAAACTTAAACCTAGCTAACCAAACCCTGGTGACTATTGGGATTATTTCCCGAAAAGTACCAGCCAGGAGTTGCACCCGAGATCCCTAGGTTCGTAGCCAGGTGCACTGACCACACTACACTACACCACAGGGCTGGTCTTCTTAAGTTGAAAACATTCTAGAGCTGCATCCAGACTAGCGAACCACGTCACGAGCCAAACCTCAACATTTCTGCGAGCCATATTTTGCTTCATAAAGTTATGTACTTCGGTGGATGACGCACACACAATGAAGAGGGAAATTTTTTAAATTGGCTGCTACAGCATAATTTATTCTCACCTTGCAACAAAGAAAAAAAAAAGATAGGACAGACGATAGTGGCAAATTCAAATGTATTTAAGGCGAGCGAAATATAGTGGAAATAGTTTGCTCCACTAACTTAAATTTCAATAAATATGTGGTCAATATAAAAACTTTAATCAAATCACCAAGTGATTAAGCATATAATTATTTTGATTGGTCCAAAAGTGCAAAAAAAGTAGTTCATGTTTAAGAGAATCCATAAGTGTGCAGAAAAGACTTGCAATAACATTAGGTTTCTTAACAACTGCTGACTCTTATACCAGTCAGCAATAGCTATTTAAGGTCTCCAAAAACTATACATAACTTAATTAATAACGTATATGATGATTAATCTTATGGGATAGAAATGAGGAAGGAAGCATTTTAGAGGTGATTTACCCATATTTGCGTGGAAGGAGTGTGGGAAACCATATAGAAAAAACCACCATCAATAGACTTGACTGGGATATAAACCCTGATCTCCCCGCCTTGAGTACACCAGTCCAATACGAGATTAACGCGTTAGACCCACTACACCACTGAAACGGGCTGGGGCATATTTACACACAAAATCTACCTAGGGTGACAGTCTATTCTTTATCCATCCCTCTTTCCCCAGAGGCAGTTTCAAACTTATTTTAAGTGTGCAACAAAATTTATAGTAAAAAGTATTACCATTGTTGTACAGTTTACAACATGCGAGTATTATGTAACTGTAAATATTGTTTCTAATTTTTTTTAATTAAATTAATTTGTATTTATTTTCCTCAGCCTATTATAAAACAAAATTGCAGTTAGGCCTAATATTTAATATGTCAATTACAATTTCAAGGTGTGGCAAAATTGACAACACACAACTGCTCAGCTAATATTTCAAGTGCGTGTGACAGAAAGTTAATTATAAATAAACAATTTAAAGTTGCAAGTGGTTCAGCTCGAGGCTCGGCTCGCAGCGTCGTCCAGTGAGTTTTGAGCCTGGCCTGGTGACATTCTTTGATGTTTATCAATATACCTACATTCAATGGGTTGCTGCGAGCATTCTGGCGAACCCATTTATCCAACGTTAACAAGGCTCGGCTCGCAAATCTGGACGCTGCTTAGTAGTCAATGTAAAATGAATAAAAGGTAGCGACAAATGGAGAAAGACATCTGATTGCCTGATCGTGTGACATCATTCGGCACACAAACCAGAGAGTTTTGTACACAAAGCTATATGGAAGACCAACTAAGTTAAAAATAAGGTCACATTTTAGAACTTTAAATAATAAATAAACATTTAAAATCCACACCAATGTCCAATTCGTCATTAGTATACCTTTTTTTAAAAAAAATATGTATTTGTGGCTGTTTTAGTATTAAAATATTAATAATAGCTGTTTATTGGGTGGCGTAAGCAATGACATGATCAAATTACCCCAAGTGATGCTACCTTTCTATTCTCTTTACGTTGCTAGTAGTCAACACTTCTGTTAGTAAGAATAGGAGCTTTCATTTGTGCAGCCTCATCTAAATATGGTTCATATCTTTACAGAAAAAATTTCAGAGTAATACTTTACCTACATGTTTTTGGTTTAACTTATTTAATTTTATAAAATCAAAAATCCTGCCTATAAAAAACACAGTTGTAAAACATATATAGAGATTTATTTGTTGCCCTCCTTCCATTTTATAAATTTGCTGAATAAAATTAAAAGCAACATGTATTACTACTAAGTAAAATAAATATATTTTAAGCATTTGTTTCAAATTATAGTAATTTTTATAGATCATGATATTATCTTTTGTGAATTATTTTTGTGTGCAGAATGAGTTGTCTCCCATTTTTTGGGGGAAAGATCAAAATGATAATCCTGTAGAATTTGTTGTTAATACTGTTCAATTTTGTTTTTGTTTGACTGTTAAGAGACTGTCCTTTCAGAACATATTTCCTACCAAGATCAGTGCTAAGTCGCTAGGTTGTAGTTAATTAGCTTCAATTAAGAATCGACATACCAAGATTATAAATCTAGGTGCTAATAAGCTTATTAAGATTTTTTTTCCAGTAGGCCTAGTTAATTAACTAGATTGTGAACTAAAATTCCCCATTCACTTTTGTGACTTGATCCATGGTCCTATTTCATTCGTATGATACTAATTAGAAATAATATTCTCAAATCATCGGTAGGCCTATATGTCATGATTTATGTTAACAGCAAATTACACATCCACACTAAAATATTTTATTTGCCTTTTAACTGTGGTTCTATTCAATATGCATTCTATTATTATTATTGATCCTATTCCATTCCTAACTAAAATAGTCCCAAAATATTAAATACAGTAGTTTATTTTAACAATGATAGGCATACCTTCTCAAATCTAACCAAATTTGTTATGTGTTACCCGCCTCGGTAGTGTAGTTAGCTAACGCGCTAGCTTTGTACTGAGCTAGACTGCCAAGGACGGGTAGATCAAGGTTCAACTCTCATTCAGGTGAACTGGGGGGTGGTTTTTCCTAAATGGTTTTCCACTCTCCCTTGACACAAATTGGGTCCACATACTCTAAATTCAACCCTCCCAATTCCTAATCCATTAGTGTGATTAGTACTTAAGTGTATAGCCAGGACAGGCAGTAAGATGCAACGCAAATATTAAAAAAAATTATATATATATTTTTATATTTGTTGACAAATGGAAGGTTAGGTTTTTTTAGGTTAGAATGATTTATAATTATAATATTAACTAATGTGCACTAAAATTACTTTGATAGCATCTTAGGACTGTTCTATTCCTATTATTATTTTTACGGTAAAATATAATGGCCTTCCTTTGTGTTGTAAAGGCTTACTGATGTTTGTCAGTTTTTTCTTTAAGTGTAAATTCATTAGAATACATTCAAGAAGTTTTTAGACAGTATGATAAGAAAAAAAGTTTTTTTTTGTACAATGCGTCTTACTACCTGTTCAGTTCGGGTTATACCCTTATGTACTATTATTATGCTAATGGTTTTAGGGATGAAGATTATGTTTAAGGAAAGTGTATCCACATTTTTGTGTAGGGAGTGTAAAATCATTTTGGAAAAACAACCCTCGTACACTTGACCAAGATTCAAACCTCTATCTCCCCGTCATCAGCAGTCTACTCTAATTACGAGAATATCGCCTTAATCTATGCAGCCACTAAAGTGAGTACAATTCAAATTAATCGAAAAACAATCTATGAACAGACATTTAATCACGTTCTGAGGTCGAGTAATTACAATCAATGTTAAGGCAAAACATAGGCTAATTCTATGACATAGACCTAGGTAGGTCTAGGCTATATTATTGTGTAATTCTTGAAAACCAACACACAAAGCATACTATTTCCCAAACAATAATCAATTAATGACTGTACTTGTGACTAGTATCCTTAGTTGAATACTAACAACACTCCAGTTTGCTTCAAGAATTTACACCCTAGAATAATAGTAATAAAATATGTTTAGAAGGAAAAGGAATCATCTTATTAAAACAGTTAAAGAGTTTACCACTTGCTTTAAGCTCCTGTAAGTAAAATGTATATTTTAATTACGGTAAGTTTAGTGTAAGGTACTATCTCACATCAAATATTAAAACTAGCTGACCCCCTTTTAGTCTTTTAGTCTTAGATAAATAAATATTGTTCATCATCATTGTTTAAATCCAGACCAAACCTTGAATAACAATCAAAATAAGACACATTTATATTAATGAAACACAACATTCTGTCCCTGGATATTCTGGAAGATTCAAATTAAATTTATTGGCCATATGGAACGGAACAAAGCGTCCCCCAAGGTAGTGGTATTTCCCTTTGAAAAGTTTTGCACCCTGTTTTGGAGCAGTGAGTGATATTAACAGCTCTGGTTGCAGCCCTTCATCTGGAGGACCTTTTTCAACGTCCCAACCACTAGGAATATCCACACTGGCTATTGGTACTTTAGTTTCTAACAAGGCACCAATCACATCTGCAAACTCTGGTCTCACAGGTGGCTTGAAGCTGAATCCAAAGAGAGCATCTACAATCAAAGAATATTCCTTGTTCAAATTCTCCATATCAGGAAGTTTACTGATGAAAGGTATGTCCATGCCAACACACTGTGTAGTCAGATTACTGTAGAGAGAGCTATCAGTTCGCTTTGGGTAGTATATGATTGGGTTATAGCCAAACAATTTAAGATGCCTCGCACAGACTAGACCGTCTCCACCATTATTCCCAGGACCACAACAGATTAGTACAGAGTTTACAGTCAGTTCTTTTAAAGGGTAACACTTGTATATTGCAGAAGCACAGCTGAGGCCAGCCAACTCCATTAGTTGATCCACACTAAACATGTACTCTTTGAATAATTCTTGATCAATATTTATAGCTTCCCGCTGACTTAAATATTTAACCATTTTCTGTGAGTTAATACTAAATTTACAAAAATTTGACACGCGATAATAATTACTAATTCGAATCATAGACACACATTAAAAGAATATAAAATATTTGTGTATATAATATTTATTTGTCTAGTGAGTTTATAATATTGTGAAAAGTGTCGAAAATTATGTATGTAGGCTAACTTAATATTAATTAACCATAAATATTTTTTATCATCGGCAAAACAAGATCATAGATAAAGTTCCCAGAAGTCCGCCACAGATTAATATACAATAGTCTTAAGCTTAATCACCATAGCTACGTGCATTCTGTTTTATGTTATGGCCAGTTCTGCTCAAGGTTAATCTATGATAAGATAGATCAGCATTGTTAATTAATTAGTTGATCTTGTAACACAACTCCAGATTTTAAAATAATTAATTTGTCAAATTTAATAGTAACACACACTTACTATCTTTTATACATTTAAAATGAACAAAATTATGATAAATTAATCAAAAATAGATGTTTTGATAAATATTCAAATAGCAGTGCAATCTCACGATTGTTTTTTCAATAATTGTATTCAATAAAAAAAAGTACAGTATATTATAATAGAAAATAACCAATCAACTTACACTAGTAATTTTAAGTTACTATTGAATATAATCTTTGATATTGATATAAGTAATAAACTTACTGCAATTAATTTTAAGAAATGTATTTAAATTAGGATCTATCAATGTTAGAATATTTTTTAATGCTATGGTCATTATTGGAATATTATCTCCTTAAGTATGTAATGGATTAAATAGGATGTTATTATATTTGTTGATAACAGTTATAGCCTCATCTAAATACCATATAATTTAAATTGGAAAATATCTTAAGGTACACTGTTTAATTTTATTAATTAAATCCTGTGTAAATAATGTAACTATATGAAAATTTAAGACAAAGCAGTACTACTGGTAGGTTGCATATTTTACATATAGGCATGCTTTATCTTTTGATACTATGAGTATACCACCCTGGCAAAAAAAAGATATGCAACAATATCAGTCTAACAAACCTATTTAGTTTTATGGTGCATATTATTGTATATTTCAGATGTTAGGCTGGTGAATATGTATATAAATGCATACATATAGTATTTTTGAATAACATTTCCTTAATTCTCAGAAAAAAATCTATTCATGCGGTTCACGTCACACGTTTCCACTCACTTCCCGAGGCCACGGCGTACGATCTTCCTCTTCCCTTAAATTGTTAAACGTTGTAAACAACATGGCCGTCTATTAGGTCCAGGAACGAGTGTGTGGCTCGTATTTAACTTTCTTTTTGCGTGTTTATAGATTATTAGTTTGATTATGTATAAGTTTTTGTCGCTTTGTGAAACAATACATTTGTTGTTTTACAAAGTTGTATTTACATATTTTTTAAATTACTGTATAATTATTTCACTAAGTCGTGAATTGCATCTTAAAATATGCCCAAGAAACAAAACTGTGAAAAGTGTCATGTTTAAGCAGTAGATTTAAGAGGATCCTATGCTGACAGCTGGTGAAAAAATAATATTTTCTTTTGTTTGTTCAAAATAGGTAATAAGTTTTATATTGGTACTGTTGCTTCCTAAATATTCTACATGTATTTCCTCGCGGGAAGGTTGCTATCGACCTTTTTTTAAGGGGACATTTAATTCAGCCCTTATTGTAATACGAGTAATTGCTAAATTAACGGGGTCGAATAGACTATGTACATATACCAAGCAGTGATTATGCGAGTAAATACGGTAACATTATATCAATTGCTATAATTTGATACTGACATTTTCTGACCTTTTTGATTCCTAGGCCTTAGTGCTAAGCGTACAAGTAACAGCATATTTATTCTAAGTAAAATGCAAATATAATTTACAAGTTGTTTAATACACTCTGACAGCTACTCATATGCACATTTTCATACATATTTTACAGTATTTCTTCAGTTTTAAGTTCATAATTGCATGCTTATTTTATAAGTTTTAAGTGAATATAAATCCATAGCCTAGTAATTAATTATTTTCTATGAAGATAGGCAGTTTGAAGGAAATGTATATTCATTGGAGAAAATAAAATAAATACAAAATTATGGTATTTGAGAATAAGAATAAGAGTAGAAGGAAAAGAAACCTGGTGTCTACTGACAGAGGTTGGCAGCCTGACGCAACCGGAATGAAGGAGAGAAGAGAACGATGGAAACTTTTTACTTCTAATGGCCGAGCTTATGGGTGTTAAGTTTTTTCTGTAGCCGAAGCAATATCCATTTATAAATGTTGCATCCTGTGGAGGATAGAACAAAAATAAATAACAAAAAACAGTAAAAGCCCCATGGGTAAAATCACCCCCAGTGAACCCGGTTTGGGTTTAAACCCAGACCTCTGAGTCAATATTCTTCAATTCAATTAATTGAAATTTGAAACATACCAAATATGATGACAAACATAATATAGGTATAAAATTATTTATTTTTACAGCAGTATTATAAATCCTTCCGGCAACAATCCCTGCATAAGCAAACAAAAATAATAGTGCTATATTTTCTTACCGAACTATCTCCTCCATCTCTCCCTCAGACCTTTTATCCTTTTTCTTCTTTTTCTTCCGTCCACTCCCACTTCCAACACTAACACTGATACTATTCCTGCCTGCCATGCTGCCACAACGACTCTGCCGCTTCATGTGAAGATGTTGACAACTAGTTGTGGATGGCAAACTCACGGACGATAAATTGTTAGCTGAGCTTACAGTGGCAGACACTATTTTATCTCTTTGATCACACGTGACAATATTCAAATCTGTAGTAACAAACTCGAGCGTTGGGCTTTGAGAGTCCATTGTTCCAAACAAAATTTAAAATAATTTTCTACTGTAATCAGTTTTTTTTTAAATTACTGTATTTTTCTGGTAGACCTTTGGTAAATATAAAATCTTACATGCTCAGTTGCTATAATAATACACCAAAGATTATTATAGTGGTGATCCCGTGAATAAACTTTAAGGAAGAGTGCGCTCTTAAAAAAGTTTAAAACAAGGTACCATGTATTTAACTTAGAAACTACTCTTAAAAGTATAAAAAGTATGAAGTTAATAAAAGTTAAAGACGTATAAAAACTCGGTTGGTTCGAAGTTGAAAACCATTATCCATCGTAAAATCAACACATAGACACCAGTAAACAAATGCATACTTATATATATATATCTTTTTTCTAAACACTATATCGAGCACAATAGGGCCTACATACTATATAAATAATTAGTTTTATTAGTAAGAAAGAAAAACCTAATCTTCTGTTTTAGTCTGAAATTATTTTTCAGTGAAATAATATCTGATTAAATCCTTAGAGGGAACTATTCGAGGGAAATTTATTAAGGGCACTCGAGGTAAACTCCCCACGTGACACAGAGCATGGAAATCTCTTGCATGCAATAGTAACTGTGGTAGTGAATACTATGAACTAGTAAGGCCGGTGTCACACTATGCGTTTTTACCGGTCCGATTCGACCACAATGTAGGAACACATTGTTTTAAATTAGAGTTGTTACACTACTGCGGTACTGCCGCACTCACTGGAAGCTACCGCATCGTGCTGCGGCCTGGCGGGACAACCGGATAGCTTAAATGACACATTCATTCAAGTGCAGGTGATCACATCGTGCTTTTGTGCCGGTCCGTTTCCTCGCTTCTGTTCGATATCGACCAATAATGTAATGCTCTATCTTTCCTGTGAACTTATTGCGCTTCTAAATGTTGTGTTCTGTTTGGTTATGTGCAGGCACATTTGTTGACATGCGGTAGTACCTACTAAAAAAATATTGTTTCATGTTATCGAATACTAACGTAAAAAGTAATAACATTTTCGCTTGACTTTTATTCGGTATGAAGAGGATGAACCCAATATTTACTTACTACTAGGTCTTTCAATAATCTTCAGCTTCAAGAGCACAATTATTAATAATTCTAACAGTCATGTAAACGGGATAAATCCCGCCCCACGTCATACGCATGCAATGGAAAACTCCTTCACACATAATACATCCACTATGGATCGGAACAGGAGGGAGGAACTGGCCTAGGGTTATTTACAGCATCACGCATTTGCACGGAGGTCAACATGATCTGTGAGGACGAGGATTACTTGAGCGTGTGATCTAATTAATAAATGATTATATATTTTTGACTTAATATGGACTTAGGATAAATGGAGTCTTTGACCCAGGGCCGCACAGATAACTTAGTGATTCAGGGGCTGAATAGTCTTAGATGCCCCCTTTCAGAAAAAATTTATATCTTAATTTGTACTTTGTTAATTTTGTTAGCATGCATACTTTTAAAACTATATACAAAAAAGTAAGAAAAATGTTTACTTACAATATTAAGCTACATTAGAGCATATTCTTATATTTAAAATGCTAAGCAGCTTCTTTAGAAAAACTGGGTCATAAAATCAGTAAAAATATACATACGTTTATCAATGAGCGCAGCTATTAGATGTCACCTGCCTCGGTGGCGTAATTATCTAACGCAATAGTTTTGTGTTGAGCTAGACAGCCGAGGACGGGTAGATCAATGTTCGAATCTCACTTGGGTGAATTGGGGGTGGTTTAACCTAAATGGTTTTCCACTCTCCCTCAACGCAAATGCGGGTTCACATCCTCTGAATTCAACCTTCCCAATTCCTAACCAATTAGCGTGATTAATACTTAAGCGTATAACCCAGACGGGCAGTAAGACGTGATGATAAATATACTAACGTGATAAGAATAATAAAAGTAAGATTTTATAGTAAGTGTACCAGCACTTTCTTGGAGGAAGAGGGGGAAATCCTCATTGCACCCAGCCTAGAATATATCCACAACCACCTCATGATTAGTCGACAAGACGAGACTGACGCATTTTTTCACGTATCCACATAGAAAATCTCTTCATAGTTAAATGATTTTATGTTTCCTGATTTTTTTAAATATAATAAGCAAGGCCCGAAATTTGATGCCCTTAAAAACAAAAAAAGATGGATATAAAAACTCAGTTTTTATATCCTCATAAATAAAAAAGATGCTTTTAAATTAAATAATACCTATATATTACAATTATTTGTTCTTATTGTCCGTTTATGGTAGTGGATGTTGAATCTTGCAAAGGAGGAAATAAATAATTAATTGTATGGCCAATATACTTATTAAAATAAACTTTGGTACTGTTCTGTCAGAAAACAGTAGGCTGTGTCGATTGTTTAATGTCTGGTGCCGTACTAATAATTACATTAAAACACGAATGCTCCAAGTAAATGGAAATAATAAATTTATGCATTAAAAAAAACTACTCGTTGTGTGAGACGAAATTTGTGTAATGATTCTAAAAATGACATAAAATGCATAAGATTAAAAACAAAAAATACTGTCCCGAAAATGCCGAAAAAAATTCCACAAAGTGGTATAAACTGTAACATCCTTCAAATATGCGTAATAAAGGTAATGTTTTCAAAATCAGGGTGTCATAGAATGTACAAGCTTCCATTACAATCGACTTCATAAAAAAGATTAAATATAATTAAATTAATATACATAATAATATAAATAATGTATGGTAAAAATGGTATTTCACTGCCAGGATTAAGATTATAAGGCTGAGGATGTTGAAATCCTCTTGTACTGGTAGGCGTTGCTCAAGGAAGCTGTCACACAAGTGTATCATAAGTTCTCATAATTTAACGAGAGCGTTCTGAACCGACTGATTATATCAGCACACGACCTATAAGCTAACTTAAATCTAGAACCGACACAACACACATTCCCCGGCCGTTAATTCATCACTATGAAAGATGAAACCCACATTTTACTAATGATACATTTTTCGATCATGCCGGTTATCAAACCCAGGATCCTTAAGTTTAGTTGACAGATGCGCTAATCATTGAGCTAAGGTATAATAGTAATAGTAATAATAATAGTAATAATATAAAACGTTTATTAGAAAATACAAACATGTTTTATTGTAGGCTAATTTCTATATTAGTAATGTTACTTTTTATAGGTGTTTATAGTAGCTATCAAAAGTTACAGCTAAATACCAGGTGGCCTGAGGTAGGACCAGTGGATCTATCTATATTGAGAGGGTATATAACCCGAGCGGGTAGTAATATGCGAAACTAAAACAATATAGCAAGATAGGTGTGGATATAAGAAGCTATCAACCCCTGGCTCCATGTATTGTGGATGGATTTTTAAGATTGATAATGATTTAGTACTAGTTCTGTTTAGTATATTAACACAGCTTAAGGTTATATTTAAAAAAAATTAAATGGTGTATTACTTAAAAATAAAAACCTGAACTTTGTTTGAAAAAAATAATCAAGTGTTATAAAAAAAAACTTGTGAAATCCCCACTGAAACGAATAAAACTAAGCCCGAAAACAAAGTTTTAAACGTGAACAATGTTTTAATAAACAAGTACTATTAACAAGAATTTTGTTTCCACATTATATTTAAAGTTTATTTAAGGGAAAATAGATTTTTATTTTACAAAACAAGGATTATTAATGAGTTAGTAAGTGGGACCAGCAAGACTTCAGTAGGATGTTGGTGTGAGATAACTTTTAGAACTTAAAAATTTATTTTTTTGTGGTCAACATTGATAAAATTTTAATTTAATAAAAACATTATTTCATAGTTTAAGGGTAATAGTATTATCAATAAAAGTGATAGTTGCACATCACATTATTTGACTTATAAATATATGGATATAGTTTTAGTAGCTTTTATGACTGTAAAAAAAAGCCGATACAAACATAATAGATCTACTTTCACATAGTCATTCCTCAAGTCATATTATCTTCAGATATCACGTTTGATAGATATTATCTATACCTATAAATTTCACTAATAATATAGTAAAATATTATAAATGTTGACCACAAAAAAAAAATGTGTTTGTATTTTATTAAAGGGCTCTTCCCAAGAAAATCGGACTGTATAATTTTGGCGTTGAGAAAAAACGTAAATTTGTTTGTAATGGTTTTTTATTGGTCGTTTGAAATCTAGTTCTAAAAGATTGAGGTATAAACCCCAAGGGATTACTGTAATTATATGGCGTGTATTTTCGAACAAAGCCTTTATCCTAGTGTAAACATGAGGGTATTCCCCTCTTTTTTATCCCGGCCAACGAGTACGCAGAGAACAAAGGAAGTCACCGTCCGATTTCTTATAAATAACTTAAGGGGAATCGCGAACGTTATTAATTTGTCATGGGCCGAGTTAAGTTCCAAATTAGTAAGTATGATAAAATTACTCCCTTTAAGAAACTCTTGCACTCCTAAAACACTGAAATATGTCTTATTTTGCTCTCAATAACACATTTGGGAGTAAGTCTTCTCAGGTTTAAGACCACTCAAAAGTTGCCACGCGATAAAAAAAAAAGAAAAAGATACTTGTGTTCTTTTAACATACTATATAAGCAGAAAAATATTATTATTATTATTATATTTTTAATTGACATATATTAAAAATTCACTACGTAAACAAATTAAGAAGTTTTCCCAGTATTACAGAAGTAACCAAAAGCTTTGCTGGTTTCATTATCCTTACGAAGTGGAACAAATTAATACCACTATGTCGAAAAATATAATTAGGGCCTACTAAAGCAACAAATAATGTATAAGCCCACCACATTAATCTAAATACGTCGATTTATTACTATTAATTTATTTTCCTAGGTCTATTTGACAAATAAATAATATGGTTCTTCACACATCTGCTTACAACATACGTTTATATTTTATTTCGTGTAAGAATATCTTTAGCCCTGTCGAACACACGAACCTTTTAACGAAAACTGTTAGAACACTTGCCAGTTAAAACTGTTTTTTTTTTAAATGATGGTAAAGGTTATAATCGCGTGACAATGGACCACCCAAACGCCGGTGGTTGTGAACTAGGGTAGTCCTTAGTGAACGATATCGGCGCGGTAGGATGCTGACCGGTACAGACTACCGTGAGAACTGAGGAACAAGGGCGGATGTGAAATAGGGAGAGAACAGAGAGGTAGCGCGAGAAGGAGACACGGGGAGGATGGCAATGTAGTATAGAGAGAGGAGAAGAAGGAAGAAACGTGAATTATTTGAGAGTAACCAGTGGAAAGCTCGACACATTTCTAGCTTTTTACCTTATGCCATAATGAGAACGACCTATTCGTTCAGATAATCCGTATGTCTGCGCGTCCTTGGTAACTTTTTGAGCTAATTGATAAATTACAATCAAAACTGGTACACACATAGGCACCTAAAATGGGACCTCCTTTTATTTAAACAATCCTTTGCTCGCCTAAGACTGCATGACCAAAATTTTAGAAAATAAAGAAGATTTTTAAAATGTTTGGACTAATACAGAACATTTACCTTTTATTTAAGCTAATTAAGGTTGGTATCACCCGCATCGGTGGGCACGTCGTCTAAAGATCAAGCTAATTTAGTCTGGTTTGACGTTGGTGGGGTTCAAGTTCCGACCGGTTATATTGAGGTTTTTTTTTTCTAACTGATATCCCACTCCCCCTCCACCCAAATACTGAAACATTTCCAAAAAGTCATACCTTCCTAATCCCGTCCACCTTAAAATAATTAAGTGCATGTAGTCCGGATGACTAGTAAGACACAGTAAAAGTTGGCCTGGTTGTTTAAATGTGCCATAATATGAAACTAACATGTTTATAATTGACTATTGAGCTTGACTGCCGAGGGCGGGGAGATCGAGGTTCAAATCTCGGTCGGGTGAACTGGGAGTAGTTTTTACTAAATGGTTTTCCACGCTCCCTCACGAAAATGCGAGTTCACTTCCTCTAAATTCAACCTTCGCAATTCCTAACCCATTAGCGTAATTAGTACTTAGGCGTATAGCCCGAACGGGTAGTAAGACGTGGTGCTAAATAAATAATAAAAGTATAATTGATTAAACTATTTTGTAATGATATATTAAAATAATGTTGGCCTAAAATATATATTTATAAACTCCATGGTGTTAGCCCACCATCGAATCTTACCAACTGAGTGGCTGCTGAAAATATTGCCAGATTCTGCAAATAGAAGGTGTTTACTAGATCGGAACCGTTACTTTATTCATTCAAGAAGAAGCTCCTCATTTGGTCTCATGAGAATGAGACCGATTGCTTCATAGAAAATCTGTAAGTCCCAGGGATTGAGCCCGAAACCTCTAGATCCGTAGCGAGAAACTCTTAACTTCTAGACCAGAGAGGTGGTCAAAATATGAAATGAAAACATAATTAGATAAAGTTTTACTAAGTTTGGTACACACATTGTCCACTCTTAGTACACCCTATGTACTCTTCGTTTACTCTGTAAGGTAGCAAGCTTACCTTTCATGGTTCCACTACGGCGCAGCTTATAAGAGAGGACCATAATGTAATACATCAAGCTTAGACTGCTACCTTCCAAAGTAAATGGAGTGAGGACAAAAAAAAAGTATTGCGGAATAGCCAACATTGATCGATGCTCAATATATTTCGCTTTCAGATATTGACATTGACACCATCTGTCAAAAGCCGAAGCTTTACACTCAATATCATCGCTGAGGAAACTGCATGGTCACTATCGGGAAACAGTGTTGTCATTATCTCGTTTTTGTGTGGTCAGTCTCCCCTCAAATATAAGAAAAGTTTCGCAACGCTGGTTGATCGAGGCTGCCAGTAGCTCCTTCTTACCCCAGCACACCACCTCCTGACATAGTTGAGATAGAAGAGATTTGGCAACAGTTAACTAAGAGAGAGCGAAGATAAAGTTTTTCTCCATTAAACCAGCAGATTCCTCGGAAATGATATTGGATACGTAATTCTATGACGTACATTGAATAAAACATTAGTATTTTGCTAGGAAAACACTGTTAGAATAGGTATACAAACCTATTTTTTGCGGCCAAAATTTACGTTAATATTTTATTAATGTTAGAGATACATATTGATAATATCCATCAAAAGTTACATCTAAAGTACATATGACTTGACGTAGGGAAACGTGAAAGTAGATCGAGTAGACCTGGATTTGGTAGCTTTTTAAAATGTTACAAAAGGTTATTCGACTGGATAATCGATAATGTCCATGAAAAGCGTAGAGGTGGTAACGTAATAAAAGTAAGATGTGGAAGAGAACGTTAATGGAACGGGAGGGGGGGTGGAGGGGGGGGGGAGAGGATTCACTCACATCACAAAATAAGTATTGCCCGCGATAAGCTGACTATATTGGTTACTTTCGCGGCAGGATAAAGGAGTCTCTTCCTCATAAAATGTATAACCATGATTTACATGTATGGATAATAGAAAGGTAGCGCCACTAGGAAAAATTTGATTATGTCATTGCTTACGTCACCCAGTGTACAGCAGTTATATTTTAATACTAAAACAGTCATACATATATTTTTTTAAATAAGTAGAGTAATGACGTTAGTTGGACATTGGTGTGGTGCCAATCAGATGTTTTTCTCCATCCTGAGCTACATTCTGTTCTGTTATCTTTACATTGATGATTGAGCTCCTCCATGGATTAATAAACTTCTAACACAATAGTTTTCAACCTGGGGTACGCGAATACATCGTAGAATATATAAAATTAATATATATTTATATATTTTCACATATAATACTCATTCAAAATTTATTATTTAATACATTATTATAGATGTAATAATTTAGTTATTATTATTATTATTATTATTATTATTATTATTATTATTATTATTATTATTATTATTATTAAGCACCGTGTCTTATTACCCATTCGGGTTGTACGCAAATAATTTAGTTAATGTATTTTAGACGTAGATTAAAGAATAGATATATTCGTGGCTTGTGAGGAAGAAAGTAGGTGGTTTATTTGTTAGCCGATCACGGTCTTGATCCGACATTTCCACAATTCGTGAAACTTTTAATTGTTATTTTGAAACTCATTTGAAATATTAAATATAAGCGGTGAAGGGATCCAAAATAACAGTAAACAAAATTATTTCGAATTATTAGAAATGTTGTTTGTTGGACTGAATAATAGTCCCCTGATTAGGTCCTCTAAAAGGGGGTATTAAATTTAATTAAACCTCTACTTTCTTATCTACCCGTCTCAGTGGCCGAATAATCTAACTCTAAGTTTGTTTTTTACTAAATAGTTTCCCACTCTCCTTTCACGCAAATGCGGGTAGGTTAGATCTAAAACACTTCCTTCCTCATCCCTGCCCCATGGTAGTAGGCTAATTATCAAATAAACGTATAACCTGAACAGGTAGTAAGAAGCAGTGATAAAAGAACAAACAAACAAAAAACTTAATTCAGTCCAATAGCTGGATTTAATAATTTAGTCCAACGCGTTTTGCTCTCGTCTACTTATCCTACAACCCTAAAGAAAAGGATGAGTATAGGTTTTAAAGGTAATGTCTCAGCATTCACCTGGAGAAGGTATTACAATATATCCATATAATAATACTATACTTAGCACCGCATTTGGGTTATACGCTTAAGTACTAATTACGCTAGTGGGTAATGAAGTAGAAAGGTTGAATATAGAGGAAGGGAATCCGTATTTGCGTGGTGGGAGAGTGGAAAACAATCTAGGAGAAACCACCCTCAGTTCACCCGAGTGAGATTCAAACCTTGATCTCCCCGTCCTCGGCAGTCCAGCTCAACACGAAACTAGCGCGTTAGCTAACTACGCCAATGAGGAAGGTTATACCCATATAAAATGTAAATTCATCTCCAGGATAGCCAACCCTATTTAAACCCCAGCATCCCACATCAGGATTTAAAACATGTTAAGTTGACGCATATTTATCCATTGAGATAATATTCACATTGGTGGTCACGTAGGCCAAGGTGTCAAAAATCATATAGTCTGATTTGTTGGTTGTGGGGAGGTGGGTGATTTATATCCCGGTCAGTTATATTAAGGATGGATTTCCCTAAAAAGTTTGTATCTTCTCTCTACGCAAATGCGGGTACACTTCATATAAACCCAACATTATTAATTGTTACCAAATTGGCGTGGTTGTAATTCTTATATCCTGGAATGGGGAGTAAGACACCATACTCGCTTCGGTTGGCACGTGGGATAAGATGTCAACAACGATTGGAAAGGTTTACCAATGACGGGGAGGACAAGGTTCGAATCCCTGATGAGTGCACGGAGGAGTTTTTCCTCTTCTTCCATACAAATTCAGGTATAATTCCTCTAAATTCTACTTTACTCATCTCTACCTCATTAGCTTACATATGTTGATAGAAAGGACGGCAAAAAAAACTAGGTTTAGATTGGTCTTGCTTTGGCAATTTTATGTTGAGTGCTTATCCTCATTTTAACAAGATGGGTGTAAGATAAAGAGAGAGAGAGAAAAAGCTGTAAGTGTCGTTAGTCATGTGTGTATATATCTCGCATAAATATATCACTCTCTTCCTCTGTTTCTTGTATATATACTTTGAGGCAGTGTTGCAATCTTTTCTGATGTAGCCCACTGCTAAATTAACATGGTTTAGTGTATGTTAGCTCGTATTTATGTATATATATATATATATATATTTACAAATTTTTTAAACGTACTGAATGCGTAAGGGCGTGTGAGAAGGACCGTACTGAGTGAGAGCTCTTATTTCCGATAAAATCTCTTTTGCTTGCTCACCACGTATGGATAATTCTTGTACACTTTTACCAAATAGAAAGCTTATGAAGTGGTATTTATTTGGTCTGATAGTTTTTATGGTTTCTAAGAAAAGTTTATTCACAACTACATGAGGGGTACAGGCAAATTATTCACGGCCAGGTTTGTGTCTATAGTCCACAACTCATAAGCTATTTCAATCACATTCACACACCCTGTATCCGTAATATTACGAAATATTGTAACAACTAGTTTACTAATTGTTTCAATTCAAAGAAAGAACTATAAAGTTTCAGCATGTTCAGTAGTCACAATCTTAATTTTATTTTATAAATTTTATAAAATTATAATAATGATGGAGACCCGCTTCGGCGGCGGCACGTTATAAGGCGCTATTCTCACAGCTGACTAGACTGACGAAGATGGGGAGATCGAGGCTCTAATCTCAGTCGGATGTACTGTTGACTTTTTTTCCAAAATTGTTTTCCACTCTCCATTCACGCAAATGCTGGTACACTTCGTAAAAATATAACTTTTTAATCTCTTAAACAATTAGCGTAATTAGTGCATGTGCGTATAGCCTGAGCGGGTGGTAAGACGCGGTACAAAAAAAAAACAAACCTTTAAACAACTTCAGAAAAATGGTGACGGGTTTCTTTCCCATCATTAATGTTTTCATTTCAATGTGCGCTTCACTGTTCTTTTATTTGTTAACTAGTTGTCTAATATTTGTCACGAGCATAGCGGCATTAGATGAGAAACTTTTTAAATGAAGAGAAAAAGTTGTCATTAAATTCCAGGACACCCTTGACAGATATTCAACAACTGTTGATATAAAAATGTGAAGAAAATTAAACTAAATGTTTCTACTTGAGCAATATTTTAATTATTTTGGTCAGAAAAAAAATGTTTCAATATAAAAAAACTGCAAAAATACTGCCCTTAACTCGTTTTCTCTTCTCTACCACCCAAAAGGTCGATCCAGCTTGTGCGGATTTATATCATAAGAATTGCGGATAGCGAGGTACATAGCCCTTTTTTTTAGCACCATGTTTTACTAACCGTTCGGGTTATACGCCTATGTACTAATTACTCTAATGTGTTTGGTTTTAAGAAGGTCAAATATAGAGGGAGCGTACCTGCATTTACGTGGAGGAAAATTGGAATATCATTTAGGAAAGACCCCCCTCGATACATCCGACAAATATTCGAGCCTCGAGCTTCCCCGTCTTCAGCAGTCTAGTATAATGCGAGAGTAGCGCTGCGGCCACCGAAGCTGATACTATTCGCTATTAGCTACTTATGCGTTAAGCATAAATATAAACGCAGTCTAGCGGGTCCGCCTACCGTCGTTCTGAGACGCGTTGAAAACGTTCAGAATTCCCACGTTAATTAAGAAAAAATTGGTTGTGTCAAAATAACGCCCATGCCAAAATTTGTGCTGTAACATGACTGATAAAAAACTTTACATTTAAAAGTTTACTATTTGAAAAAAAAAAAAAGTTTTCAAGGACATTCACTCCCATCAGCTAAGTATGTATGTTGGCAACACTGTTTCCAGCGATAAATGAAGCATTTTGTTATTTACATACCTAACAGTTGGCGACGGAAGTTTATATCGTCAATTTTCACAACCAAAACATGCTGAAGCTGCTCCTCATTCGTGGGTTATTAATATCGAAACCTTTGGCAAACACCTGTCAGCTAAAATAAAGTAACATCCTGAGAAGAGTAAATCTGATAAACACTACATTTTAGCGCCAATTTGTGTCGTGCTCAGCTCAGTTTGGTTACTAAAAGAAAACTTAGCACCACGTCTTACTACCCATTCGGGTTATACGCTTAAGTACTAATTAATTACACTAATGGTTTAGAAATTGGGAAAGTTGAATATAGAGAAAGTGGACCCGAATTCACTTGGAGGGAGAGTGGAAAACCATTTAGGAAAACACCACACGTGTAGTTCACCCGAACGAGATTCGAACCTCGATCTCCCAGCCCTCGGCAGTCTATCTCTACACGAAACTAGCGCGTTAGCCAACCACGCCACCGAAGTGGGTGGTTACTAAAATAAAACTTTAAAAGGCGTTGTAGAAGTCGCATTTGTTTTGAGTGGTTCATCAAATCTTAATTTATGTTATTTTTTTATTATTTAAGAACCGCATTTTACTACCCATTCGGGATGCACGACCACGTTTTCACTACGAGTTTGTTTTAGGGAGTAAGGTTTAATTTAAAGAAAGTGTACTCGCATTTGTTTGTAGGGAGAGCGGAAATCTAGCTAGGAAAGAAAAACCTTAGTTCACCAAACCAAGATTTGAACCCCAATCTCCTCATCATCGGCAGTCCAATTTACTAATATAGTGACGCCTTAGACCATTCAGTCACCGAATTGTGTGTGTAAACATATTTTTTTATCACTGCATCCAACTACCCACTCAGGCTATACGCATATATGATAACGACTCTAATAGGATAGGGTTGAGGAAAGAAGAATTTTAGATGTAATCTACCCGCATTTGCCTAGAGGGAGAGTGGAGAACCCTCAGAACAGTTGACCAGAATTTGAACCCCAATTTTACTGTCATCAGCAGGTCAGTTTAACACAGCGATCAAAGCAATATTTTTTTTCAAATGCCAAGAATAATTTTAAACGGCAGTACACAACACCAGTAAACGTTTTATTATCTGTCCTAGTTATGATGGATCTAAATAGTTATAAAATGAAAAATAGTAAAAAAGTTAAGTCTGTGAATATTATCACATTAATTTGATAGCTATAATTGACACATTGGTTAAGATGCGTGTTCTCTTTTTAAAAGAAATTCAGTGAAATCTCACATATTCAAATAAATAATCTTACTTAAGACTGTAAAAGGTCTCATTCAGTTAAATTAAATCGTTTGGGCATCTTTTCTATCACGCTATTTCCTGTTCCGTTGATGGTGTCTTCTTCTGTGAGTTAGATTCCACTTCTTGGGCCATCTCGGTCATTACATCTAGGTTTTCCTGTAAAGTAAACATAGTTATGTTTCAACGTAACAGGACAGAATAATTGTGTGCCTGGCACTTTTTATACGAAAATATATTCTACATTATTGGTTTACACTCTACATTTACTTAAACACTAGGGCAATTATTATCAGCAACGGACCCACGGGAGGAAATTCGTTGACATTTCTCTATCCTCAACATCGTCAACGATTTCAATAAATATTCAAAACAGGAAGTACAAATATATAATAAAGCATTAAAAATGTGTCGAAAGAATAAGCTTAACTTTAAGACCAAGATTACGATTTAATATTGAAAATGTCTACCGCTATAAACAATAAAGTTTTCCCTAGATTTTTAAATTGAAATAAACTAATAAAATATCATATTCAATATATTCACCGCTCCCCAAATAAATTTATGTTTGCGCCACAAGTTATTCTTAACTACATTTTTAAAGTCCCATTACATTTTGTCTTTAGTAAGCCAAGATCAAAGAACATCACTCATAGCATATAGAACCTTTTAGTTATAATCCATTTACTGTAGATTTGGTATTTTCTGACAAATTGAAATATCACTCATATCCTCACAAATATATGCTGTCACTTCAGTGAGAGATGTACACTGATTTTAAATTGTCAAATTATTAACATATCATGTTAGAGTCACATGAATTTAAAAAAAAACATATTTTAGTAAATTTTGAATTTTATCTTGTCCAAATTTTGTAAGAGACAATCATACCTAAAAAATTACAAACCTCACAAGGTTATTTTAACTTCCATCCATTATTTATTCACACGTTAAATATTAGAGCTGTAACGGTTTAGTCAAAGGGGTTGAGATGAAAAAGGCTGCCTAGAGGGAATTGTATCCGCATTAGTAGCCACAGTAAAATAGTGCATTTGTAATAAAACCCTAGATATTTCAAGCTTAGAGTCGAACCCCAGTGTAACCATCATCAGCAATTGAGTATTTTGAGAGACTGATGCTTTAGACCTTGGAACAATCCGAGTAAATTAATTACACGTATTTTACTATATTTATTATTATTATTATTATTATTATTATTAGCATAGTAATAATAAAGAATTGAAGGCACCCGTATCCCGAAAATAATCCAAGAATAGGGACCTGAAGGCAGGAGGAGAAACCATTAACCACCCGGTCACACAACATAGTATGTCCAATGGAAAGTTATGATCTAAAAACCCACGATGGACGGGATCGATATAAGTGGGAAAATGACATTCAAAGTGTGAATTGAGTCTACTTATATTTTCTAATACTTTTAGCACCGCGTCTTACTACCTGTTTGGGTTGTACGACTATGTACTAACTATGATAATAATTTTAGGGATTAAGGAGGCTATATTCATAGGAAGTGTAAACGCATTTTTGGGGAGGGAGAGTGGAAACAATTTTAGAAAACCACCCTCAGTACACCCGACCGAGATTCGAAGCTTGATCAGCGGTCTAGCCCACTGTGAGAGTAGCGGGGTTAGACCATTCGGCCAACAAAGTGGGTATGTTGAAATACTCCTCTTTATATAGGTTATATTTTGTGATTTTGTAAATATATAAAATATATGATGTTGTATTGATGATGTGTATTATTCAATTGAAGAGAAACCTCAGCATTGAGGAACATTCTCAATCCTATATATTATTTCTGTTGTCAACATCCATCTCTTTTCCTCAACTAATACAAAGCCTACAGCGATGAATAAGGTATCAGTGGATAGGATTTTTTACTGACTTTTGACATAGAATTCTCAGTTTACGTTAAAACACATTGCTTGTTTAAAATTTAAGTTAAAAGAAAAATCTAACAATATTTTTGTATCAAATACCGAAAATGATAAACAAAAAATTCAAGATGATTGCATTCTTACATCAAATATTGTATTCAAAGAGATATTGTAAATTGTAAATACGTTCACATTAATAAACTGTCGTTGCTATTTTGTGTATACACTTCACTGAGCATTTAATTTCAACAACCCAACAAAATACTATATCTTTTTTTTGGGGGG
>CABFWB010000277.1:292832-341697 GCA_902151455.1 Timema bartmani
AAGGTTGAATGTGCGAAAGTTTCGTAAGGGCTTACTGGTATATAATAATTAATATTAGTAAATGCTTGTTAATTTTAACGTTTTATTAAAACACATACATTCTTGATAGTGTCCGGGTGGTCTGAGGCCTTAGACTAGAATTGAGTTTAGTAGTCGTCGAAGGATGAATCGAGGTTAAAATCCTAGCTAGATGTGTTGCGGGCTGCTTACCACGAATGTTTTTTTCATCATCTTTCTTTGCTCATTTTGTCTAAGCTAATTTTCATTAGAATATGTTGTTAGTAGCTCTTATATTAAAATTAATAACTATAATATAATACTAGAAAATAGAACCACAGTGGTTGCCACATAGGCATAACTCTAGATATATATTCGATTTCCGGCAACGGTGAGATCTGAGCTAGAATCCTAATCTGGTGTACTGAGGATGTTTTTCCCTAAATGGTTTATCACTCTTCTTCCACGAAAATACGGGTATTTTCCTCTAAATTATACCCTCCAAAACCTTACCATATTAATTGAGTAAATAGCAGTTAAGCTCGAATGGGTAGTAAGACGAGAAATGTTTTGTTTTTAAGTTTAACTATGCGTTACTTTCCTGATTAATTAATTTCCCCTTTAACTGTTTTGTTCATTCATTGGCCCATTTCTCAGAGAGGTTAATGAGTACATGCGAAGTACACTTAGTTTAAACCATATACTTGTTAGTAGCAAGTAATTTAGTGCTGAGAGCTAGATTGAATAGACAATACATTGTACTGCACTAAAAAAAAAAGATTGCATAGATCCGAGAAAGGCTTGAATTTGAAAATAATTTAATTTTATAAACAATATATTGACTGTGGGAATGAAAGCATATGTCGCCAATAATGCAGCTATGGTGGGGTAGAGGTGGGCAGTATATTCAATCTATCTCTCAGTAATTTCTGACGTGTTTCTTTCAGGCATAAGATGTGAAATAATTGTACCTTTAGTCTACACTGTAAGGTATCAAGCTTATTCATATTTTGCTGCATTATTTGTTAGTTACGGTTAAAGTTGCATCTAAATATCATATTTTTTAAGTTGAAAAATGACACTTGGACACGAGAATTGAACCTGGTAACTTTGACTTAGTACGCCAATGTTCTAACCACTGAGTTATCCAGGAATCATCCCGTGCCCAGGATCATTCTTCACTCATATCTTAAGGCAGATTCTGTGATGGACGTGCGGAAATATCCAGCTACATATGGTAGATCAATTAAGATCCCAAACTATTATATCACGCAGTCATTCTTTACTCGGTAGTTATTGCTACCAAAATATGAGTGAAAAATGACTCTAAGAACCGGACGGTTCCTTGATGTATCAGTGGTTATAGCATTGGCGTAC
The DNA here is from genome assembly GCA_902151455.1 of Timema bartmani. Lineage (NCBI taxonomy): Eukaryota > Metazoa > Arthropoda > Insecta > Phasmatodea > Timematidae > Timema > Timema bartmani. Next base: position 294,207 of record CABFWB010000277.1, read on the forward strand.
TAAGACAAAGGTCCTGGGTTAAATTCCCTTGTCCAGGTGTCATATTTCAATTTAAACAATATTATAAGATACTTCCATAATTTAACCCATCAATATAAGAATGCTACCTTTCAGTGTACATGGATAACAAAGAATACCTATCATTTCTCTATTCTCCCATACCTCGTCTGTTCCCCTTGTGTCTTACCTTGCCCTCGTGCCTGAGCTGCGAGAATTCAAACAAGTGTTTCTCAGGGAACGACAGAGTTGGAGGCCTGATGAATCCTTTCTTGCTTACAGATGACAAGAAGAGAAACAAGATGCTGCACAGGTTGAAAGGCATACTCATTATCGGCAAGTTGGCCTGAAAATACACATGACATAAGAATCGACCAAATAATATTGAATCCAAATCTGATGGCTCTGATTTGAAATAATAATTTCAATCAATTGATAGAACTAATTATATGGACTTGTATACTTTGAAAAACATCCCATTGTAATTACCTTTATCTAAAATATGAAACAAACTATATACAAATGATTATCATATCTTATGAAAGTAATTAATTCTCTATAAAAAAGGGTCTTCTTATTCCTTATATTGGAATAAATATGACATAAACTTATAAACTAGTATTCAGTGTTACCAAAACTTTTGTTTAAAAATTTGTTTTGTACGTGATGCTCTAGAAAAAAGTTTTTTTATATAATTTTACACATTTTTTACTAAAATTATAAAAAAGTTTTATTTATTTTATTTATTTATTTTATGTATTCTATTTAAAAAAAACAATTATGGGTTTGGATTGGACGACCGTTTTAAATTTTAGTAAGGCTTTAGTGATAATCTAAACGAATCTGTGAGAGATTGAAAGGATAGTAAATATCCATAATATCCATTCAAAATATGCATTGATTTTTTATATTAGTTCTACTGATATTGAAAATTATACTATGAGCAATAAAACCTAGTGAGACTTCGCATATCCCCTGAAATCCTCCCCGTGCCACTGGCAGTGCGGATAAAACAAATTGGGAAACACCACTGCTTATAATCGATAAAGTAAACGTTTATTATAGGTAGCAATAATTCATTAAAAATTCTTTTTGCATTTCCATAAGCAAGATACGATATGCACATTATCAACATTCAATATCAGTGTTTGGGATATGATTCTTACAAAACTGTCGTGTCAGTTGTGCTAACAAATCTTATTTCTCGTGTCAAGTACAGCGGTAGTTATCGTACTGATGTGTTGATTGTGTCCGTGAGTTTTTCTTTCATTACGTGTTCAGCAGTAGCATCAGTTGTGTTACACTTCACGAATCACAATACTTCACTGGTATAGTATTGATTAAATAATAGAGCGGCTATATCGATAGGTTGTCTTCCTCCTATTTCTTTCGAGTGAAAATACCAGGGAGGCAATACTGATCACATGAAAACGAATTAAGAGCATGGTATCCCTTTTAGACCCCCCCCCGACTACCATAATGCTCTTGCTATACAGGATGTTTGGAAACTCATAGCCCAGACTGCACCTATAGCTCGTTTGAACCAAAAGTGATACAAAATCCCTATATACTTACATCGAGAAAACAATGCTAATACCATTAAATTGTGTTCAAAGTTTCGGCGTACAGCGCCGGGAAAGCAAAGCTGTCAAGCTTGCATGTACAACAAGTTGTATAAGAGTTAGGCGCACGGCACTGCACATGTAATAATGGCAAGCGCTCTCTGTGATGTGGGATCGTTAATGACGACCCTCAGAACGTATTCCCATGTCTATATGGACTGGTGTGTTGTTTACTATTAATTGTGGTTTGTTCTGCTGCCGTGCTCCAAGATGTCGAGGTGTGTAGAGCCAAGCGCCTAACTTAATGCAACTTGCTTCACACGCATGTTTGCACAGCTTTGTTCTCCCGGCGCTGTACGCCGTAACTTTGAACACAATTTAGTAGTATTAGCACAGTTTGCCGGATGTAAGTGTGTAGGGATTTTGTATTACTTTTGGTTCAAACAAGCTATATGTGCTGCTTGGGCTATGAGTTTCGAATACCCTGTATATAATCACTTGTTCTTCTCTCCTAAGAACCCTGTCACATGGCTCTAAGGCACTTCTGAGACTTCCGCACCTCTATTCCAAATCAGTGTTGACTGGTTTCCATTAGTTTGAAACAAGTCGTTTTTTATGAAGGGTAATTTCAATTACTGGTAGAAGTTTACTTGTTTATGTTACTTTAAAACTAGTCTAATTAATTCATTCAATAATCTATTTACCTGCTTGAATGGCTGCACAGTACAAGGCGTAACTCTCGCGGTAGACTAGACTGCCAATGACAGGCAGATCTGGGTTCAAATCCCAGTCGAGTGCACTGAGGGTGATATATCGACAATTGTTTTTTACGCAAAATCTGGTACATTACCTTTAAATTCAACCTTCCTCGTCCCTAACTCATTAGCATAATAAGTACATATGCGTATAACCTGAACAGGTAGTAAGACGTGGTGTTAAAATATATATATTTAAATTAACTTTTGGTTACTAATATTTTAATATCCAAGCGACATTTTTGTATGAAATCTCTTCATTGTAGTTCTCAAAATATACCATACTTTTGATTCAGCTTTTAATTTGTCAATAAATTATAATTTTGAGCAATATGCAATCATGCATGCTCTTCAATCAAAAGTATAACGTATTATTTGAGTTGAGAATGGACATGTATAGTAAATAAGAAGACACAAATTATGAATATTAATTTAAAACAAATATTTGAAATTAGGTCTAGTTTAAGCCAAAAAGCCTGATTAATATAAAAAAGCTGCTTTTTAATTTTTGTAAAGTTTTTTTTTCAAACACTGTTCCAAATAGAGTGCAGACAGCAATATCTGCCAAAGATGGAGAGTTAGGACGTAGAATAATCCACCAAGAGCCTCTTACTATATATCTTGTTTTACTGTCCTAATTACTCTCTAACCTAGTCTTAAGAAACATCTTGGAGGTTCTACAGCCCTATTCTGATTAAAGTACATAAAACCCAATCTGCCAAATACTGGAAATCTAGGACGTGGCACACACAATCCTTCTAGAGTCTCTAACCATATAACTTGTTCTACTCCCTTGATAACTCTTGTCACCTGGTTGTAAGGTTCTTCTAATACTTTCTGCAGTCCTGCTCCGAACAGAGTGCAGACAATGGTGGCTGTTGCAGACTGGAGAGTTAGTACGAAGCAGAATCCTCCGAGAGCTGTGGCGCAGAGGATTCCGTTAGCTCCCCATTCGCCCTCGTACACTGGACTATATTGCCCGTCACTCAGTAACAAACCTGCACATATAAACTTCAAAATAGGTACAAGTTTCCACCACCTTAAAACTTGACAGTACGGTATACACCAGGGGTACACATAAGCTCGATCGCGTAATGATTTAAAGTCAATCGCCAGTAACGATAAAAGGACATTTTGTTTTGTAATCAATTAGTGACCCGCCTCGGTGGCGTAGTTAGCTAACGCGCTAGTTTCATATTGAGCTAGACTGCCAAGGACGGGGAGATTGAAGTTCGAATCTAGCTCGGGTGAACTGGAGGTGATTTTTCCTAAATTATTTTCCACTTTCTCTCCACGCTAAAACGGGTTCACTTTCTCTATATTCAACCTTCCCAATTCCTAACCCATTAACGTGATTAGTACTTAAGCGTATAACCCGAACGGTTAGTAAGACGTGGTGCTAAATAAAATAAATAAGTAATCAGTGAAATAGATTTTTATTTATTAATGTCTTTAGCACCGCGTCTTACTTACCGTTTGGGTTAAACGCTTAAGTACTAATTACGTTGATGGGTTAGGAATTGGCAAGGTTGAATTTATAGGAAGTGAACCCGCATTTGAATGGAAGCAGAGTGGAAAACCACTCAGGGTAAAACCACCCCAGTTCACCCGAGTGAGATTGAACCTTGATCTCCTGGTCCTTGGTAGTCTAGCTCAACATGAAACTAGCGCGTTAGCTAATTATGCCACCGAGGCAGGTGTGAGTTAGATAAATCAGATAAAAAGTAATGGCTCTAGCAACTTAAAATATGATATCAAGATGACATGACGCTTTTAATAGTCACGGACTTTAGCAAAAAGTTATTTATCAAATGACAATTCCCGTAAATGCTTTATAACAGAAGCTCACGCTCCTCGTAACCAAATTTGTGGATAAGAACTTTGCTAATTTACCAGATATAAAGTGAAATTACAAGTCAAAATGTATAATTTAAATTCTTCTGGTGAAAAAACATATTGTCAGATATGAACATTTATATACAATTAACTATATCATAAACGAGTTGATAAGTCTAAAATATAGGTTTACACGTTAAAAATATGAATACAAAAACTTTTAAGATACAATATAGCATGGTAAAAAACAAAGCTTTAAGTCCAAATATGTTGTGAAATAAAAGAATAAAATTTGAGGTTAGCATCTGCCAAACAAATTTAATGAATTAATTAAATGATGTGGAATTATCTAAGTCTTATTTGTTTCCTTGTCCCAATACTCTTTTATGAAATCCAGCACTGGAAAGAGGCTGGATTACTTCATTCCGACATGTTTTGGTACTATGGTACCATAATCATGGATACTGCAAACGAAATGAAAGAAATATGAAGATAAATTAAGACTAGAGTTATAAAAGAAGTCTTGTGAATTACCGTTAAACAGCTATGGATTAGTAAAGAGAAAATTACCAAACACACAAACTTACTTGAGCCGTTGTGAAAAACACGTTGTGTTATTACGACGGCCAGATGTTAATTGTCTCTTTACTAATTTATAGCTGTTTAACGGTAATTCACAAGACATATTTTATAACTTTAAGTTTTAATTTATCTTCATGCTTCTTAAATTTCATTTTCAGTAGTCATGATTGTGGTACCATAGTACCGAAACATGTCGGAATGAAGTAATCCAGCCTCTTTCCAGTGTTTGATATCAAAAAGGAGTATTGGGACAAGGAAACTGATAAGACTTAGATTATTCCACATCATTTAATTAATTCATTAAATTTGTTTGGCAGATGTTAACATCAAATTTTATTCTTTTATTTCACAACATATTAGGACCTAAAGCATTTTTTTGTACCATACTATATTGTATCTTAAAAGTTTTTGTATTCATATTTTTTACGTGGGCAACCTATGTTTTAGACTTGTCATCAACTCGTTTGGTCTAGTTTATGGTGCATTATTAATTGTATATAAATGTTCATATCTGACAATATGTTTTTTCACCAGAAGTATATTTAAATTATACATTTTTACTTGTAATTTCACTTAATACATCTACCAATTTAACAATTGTTTAATCTATAAATTTAATTTTCGTATATATTTCTAGAACAATTTATCTAAGTCTTAATTTTTAATTATAACCACTCCTTACTTTCAACAATTTTTTAGAATGTTTTCTAAAAGTTTTAATTCTTTGGTTAACAATATTTTAAATTCTATAAGCAGCTCTAGATATAGCCGCGACCCTATCGGCAGCAATAGTAACCTGTGAGTGTGGCGAGCGTGGATCCAAGGACGGCGAACAGTGCCATGATGGGAGAGTAGATGAGGATGGCGAGATACATGGTCGTTGAGGCTGCGGGGTCGCAGTAGCCATACACCTGGGACATGGACAACACCACACCTGCAAACACCTGGCGACACATCTTACCATTAACTTTGGTTCAAAAGTCACAGGTCCCCTAACTTGAGTGACCCACGGTTCGTAAATTTTAAAAATCATCCCTGTACACGTGGATTGAGATTAGGACCCTTAGCTTGGATTAACGAATATAATACTCGATGTGGCTAGATCACTAACCTAAAGATGGTTGAGGATAGAAAAAAAATTATGAAAATAATATCCCTATAGCATATTTTATAGTTAATTCTTTAGTTCACGCGTTTTAACACCAGGTTTATTCAATGGAATTAAAGTGGGAGTGTAAGGAAAGTTAGAAAAGGTTAATGTTTTTGCAGTTTCTATAACTATACATTTATTTGGTAGAAATAAATAAAATATTTCCCCAGTAGAAACATAGAGTTTATTTTTATTCACATGCTGACCTCAACAGTTCTTGAATATATGTCAAGAGTGTCTTAGAATCTAATTTCAATTTTATCTCTTGATTAAAAAAAATTTATCATCTAATGCTACTATATTGATGAACGATATTTAAGAAATATTGAGATTACATAATAAGTAGAAAATTAAACTATATTCCTACCGGATCAATATTTGATTTATTTGGTAAAAAAATAATAATAGAAAATAGCCTCGGTTAATCAATCTGAGATAAGAACCACGTCTTCCCCATCACTGGCAACCAATTATGTTGTGAGCCTGATCCCACATGTCCACCATTTCAAGTATATCCCCATTGCAGATAGCCTTGACCAAACCCTGATCTCAATGGTCAGAGCCTATAATATTTAATATTATTTCAAGGTCATCACGAACATGGTTTTAGAGCGGGAATACTTTGGTTGCATTCTAAAGGCGTCACTCTCGTGTTAGACTGGTCTGATGAAGGTGGTGAGATCGGGGTTCAATTTCCAGTCGGGTCTACTGAGGATGTTTTTTCCCTAAATGGTTTCCCACTCTCCTTCCACGCAAATGTGACTGTGTTACCTCTCAAATGTCTCCTCCCTCATTGATGGTCGTATATCCTATAGTATAAACTTGAAATACATCATCACACAATACTATCAATAAATTAAAGACAAGGTTATGTGGTTTTAAAGATATGTTGACTACTTACTTGGCCCCAATCGACGTGATGGTCTTCCAAATCTTGCGCGGTGTCCGTGAAGTTGTTTTCAGACCGAGTGAAACGTTCCTTGAGATTTAATCCATATTCCATTTCATCCCCAGTGGGAAGTAATGAGACGTTGCCCATCTCTTTTCCATGATCAGGTTTGTCAAGACCCTGATTAAAAACAGCATTTGTTAAATTTAATGACAGTTTCAAACGTTCTTTCTGATGACCTCCAAAATTACTGCTGTTCTTCGTCGATTCGTTGGATTTTTCATCGACAAATAAACTGGTTTCAAATATAGCTAGATGATCATTTGAAAATACCGTGCTGATTTCTTTCATACTTGTATCTGAGTTCTGTGTAAAATTGTCAATGGCTAAATCTTCTACCATGGTTGGTGTTAAACCACTTGTTTCATTCTTAAGTTTCGTGTGGTTTACATTAAAGTTTATGGAGGACTCAGCAGAGTGAGCGTTTACCGAAATATTATCACCATTATTTTCGAAGTAATTTGAGGTGTCCACCAAAGTACGTGAAACATCCGTCCCGCTGTCATGAGAAGTGGCTAACGTATCTATTTCATTGAATGTAAGCAGTTTTGTGCTGTTCAAAGTTTTGGAAACTTCAGGTAACATAGGAGGAGATGCTTTGTATTTTTTAAAAGAGTTCCCGGGAAGTGTACTGGCATAATCAGTCAGTTCTAGAAGTTCCGTCTCTCCAATTTTTGAAACTTGTCCATCCTGAAGAACGCTGAGTGGTACATTTTGTGGACTGTGAAATGGTTGCGTTGAGTTGGTCATTGTAATGTTGAGGTCATTGTAACTGCTGTAAGACTTCATGTTGGTGATGATCAAGAAGAGCATTATCTGGGATATGTTGAAAGGCATAGTGAAGCATGGTACAGGATGTTGACCCATGTAAGCTAGCAGGGAGGCCAGGGCTGACGTCACGTACACACTGGAAAAAATATATAGCATTCAAGTTCTGCAGAGCCAATAACGTCACAGTAATAGAATTTTACATGAGAACGAGCCTAAGTGTTCTTTGAGGTTAGTGGGTTGTTTTTTTCATGTTAGTGTAGTTTAGAGAGCAAAATATGCTTGTCAATAGAAATATGTGACCATCTACCCCAAGAAAACTTTCAAGAAAATGAAGCTTGAGTGTCAAGTTAGGGCTAGACAATAGACTACCCACTTTGGAGGTGGCATGATCAAAGGCGTTACTCTCGCAATAGACTAGACTGCCAATGACGGGGAAATCGAAATTAAAATCTCTGTCAGATGTTCTAAGGGTGTTTTTTCCAAACAGATTTTCCGCTCGACCTACACAAAAATGTTTCAAATAGATCATTATTCATCCATCATCCATAAAACCATTAGTGTAATTAGCACATAAGCATATAAACCGAATGGGTAGTAAGATGCGTTGCTAAATACACCAACACTAAAATAGCCCCCAAATAACACTCAGCCCCGTTCTTGCATTGCATCCTAAGACAACACTGACATCACTCTAGAATTCAAGCAACACTTTTAATTCTAATTGCGTAACACATACATAGTCACATCACAATAAGGATAAACCTCTAGAGTCTATAAAACAAAAATGTATAATAGGTCAGTTGTCAAAATTGACATCTTCCAAAAGTGGCATCTGCAGAAGACGTAGCTAGGCATAGTAATATATGAAATTCATTTAATAGCGTGATTTTATTTATTTATTTAATTGGAGTATTAAGGTGCACTTTCTGAACCGACTGTATATATCAGCAATGAGAACATTTCTATGATTGAGAGCGAAAGTACCTACCAATTTTGCCCTGAAGTGTGCTTCACATACATTCCAGGTTTCTTTTACACTCCAAAATTGATATGGGACAGACGGTTTTACTTACCCTTCGAAGGAAGTTGTGCTACGGATTTTTTTCATTCAAGATAAATCCTTCAACCCTGGTTGTGTTTGAACCCACAAATATCGGGTCCTGAAACTATCACCTTACCCCAAGACCACTGAGATCGACTATAAAAGGGTAAAATAAATAAAAGCCTTTGTCACTAAGGACCACGGTTGGATATTGTAACGCCATCGACTTTGTCATGCCCTAAGACATGTATGTTGCTTCAAGAAGGAAAGAACAAGAACCAATTAAGTATCATATACAGACGCTTAAATGTCACACCATGATTTCAACCTCAACTTAAAGTGTAGAAAAGAATAAGTACACATAAATTAAAATAAAACATTATCCAACTCCAAAGGTTTCTCTTAGAGATGGATCGAATCCTATATTTCTCAAATCCGAGTCTTAAATTCTCTTTCAATACTTGAATCCAAATTCGAGTCCTTGATTTTTTTTAAATCTACAGTCGATGCACTTTCTGAACCGACTGTATATATCAGCAATGAGAACATTTCTATGATTGAGAGCGAAAGTACCTACCAATTTTGCCTTGAAGTGTGCTTCACATACACTCCAGGTTTCTTTTACACTCCAAAATTGATATGGGACAGACGGTTTTACTTACCCTTCAAAGGAAGTTGTGCTACGGATTTTTTTCATTCATGATAAATCCGTCAACCCTGGTTGTGTTTGAACCCACAAATATCGGGTCCTGAAACTAGCACCTTACCCCAAGACCAGATATAAAGTGTAAATATTTAAAATCTTATTTTTAAAAGGAATGTTTGAAGGCCACTGACCAAATATGTTATTTTATTTGTCATGTATATTACGTCATAAAAATAAAAAACTTTTGTTTGGTAAATTAATTATATTAATGACACTTTGTCCTTTTTTTTTTGGTGATTTTTCAAATCTCCCAACTACACAAGTCCATATTATTCCCTTTACTAATTACTTAAAATGCTTATTTGAAGTCTAGGGTTTTCATCTTGTATTCGAGGTGCTTTTTTTTTAGTTCTTTTTTACGAATCTCGATTCTTTATAACACCATAGAATTCGAGGAAGCAAGGAAATCGCACTANTTTGAAGTCTAGGGTTTTCATCTTGTATTCGAGGTGCTTTTTTTTAGTTCTTTTTTACGAATCTCGATTCTTTATAACAACATAGAATTCGAGGAAGCAAGGAAATCGCACTATTCTCAGGGGCCACTGGTAATCAGAGGCTCGATTCTCCGAGCAGGGCTTGTCCTTCAGGGTCCAACACGTTCCCGAACTTGTCATCGGAGCTCACTCACCTTAAAACAGCGGCCGCCATCATGAACACCCAGATCATCGGGTCCATCTGAATGTCGTACATGGGCGGCAGTACGGAGACGGTGACCAGACCCACTAGAAGCGGGTTGTACACCGTCAGACCTGCGCTGATGCTGGCGGAGTTTTGCTTCATTAACTGAAACCAGAATTAGTGTGTGTGTGTGTCCCATTAACTTCAGTATCTTTCCCTCCCCGCCCCGCATCCTCATATTTACACTGATGGGGTAGGGATAGGTATAGTAGGATTCTGGTAGGAAGAAACTTTTTAGAAAATTCAAACCTCTTTTTGCAGCCAAAGTTAATGACATTTAAAAAAATTATTACTGTAATTTTATAGGTATTGATAAAATCTATCAAAAGTGGCAATTGCTGATAACAGGACTTGACTTAAAAAAACGTGAACTTTTCTAGAAGGTTGTTTTTATGAAAATTGACCGTATAATTTAGATGGAAGGTTCTTTGAGGGAGAGGGATAGATCATGTAAGAAACACCACCTCAGTAAACCAAGACGGGATTCAAACCCCGAATTCCTTGCTACCATAAAGCCTCGAGTAAGTTATTTTGTTTCTTTTAACTTCACACTTGAAAACAAACACGTTTATTAATATATCATTTAAGAAACACCACCTCAGTAAACCAATACGGGATTCAAACCCCGAATTCCTTGTTACCATAAAGCCTCAAGTAAGTTATTTTGTTCCTTTTAACTTCACACTTGAAAACAAACACGTTTATTTAAGCATGTAACGTATTAGCCTAAGACATCTCACTTAAATTGTGGTAAAGTGTAAAAATAAATTTCACTTGCCTTAAGAGCCCTTCTCACTCCACGGATAACACCTAGATCAGGTAAGTAGTACATCTCAAACCAGGCATCGTATCGTGGTGTGGTTTTTTGTATTCTACAATGGAACCAAGCCAATTTACCGTATTTTAAAAATGTAGCAAAATTGAAAAATTAATTATTTTAAAACAAATTTATTATTAAAATGATCCTATTTTCGATGTTGTCAAATGAAGAATACATAAAATCACATTTCGATACGTTTACTGATTCGAGCGTAGTTTTACGGGTAATCGGCCGTGATATTGTCTCTAGAGGCTTTGCCATAATTAATAAGTTATTATTATTACCATCATAATCATTATCAAAGTTAAGGTACTGCTCTAACTTGAAGGGTGTATCAGCTGAACAAAACAATTCGATACAAATAGGATGGAGTCCTTAAGCGCCAAACCAAATTGAATAGTCAGCCAATTCAGTGGATGAATGGTCCAAGGCGTAACTCTTGTGTTGGACTGGCCTTCGATGCCGGGGATATCGGGGATCAAATCATGGTCGAGTATAATGAGGGTGGGTATATTTTCCTAAATTTTTTCCCACTCTTCTTCCATGCAAACGCGAGTAGATTTCTTCTAGAAAATGCTTCCTTCCTCATCCCTAACGCGTTGAAGTGATTATCATATATGCGGATAACCTGAACAGGTAGTAAGACGTGATGATAAAAATAATAATAGTAGTAAGCAGTCCCCTAGCAAATGATCTATGGAGGTCTCTCATGAACATGGCCACTACGTCCTCAGGAGGTAGCGGTCATTGCGCTATAGAGGTAGTAGTTACCATTGATACCAAGAGTCCTGACGAGGCAGTGATGAGACCTGCTACCGAGGCTTCAAGATTGGCCACAGTCAGGACCACCGCGATCAGTAGCCCGCTCACAGGGTTGTTGGCGAACACGACCTGCACCCAACACAATTCTGGATAGAGATTCATACACACACGTCTATTGAGACAATTAGTCCACCATAGGGAGGACCATTATTGAGAAGATCTAAAAAAATACATGTAGCGTAACCAACATTGGCAAAGGATTACTATGTTCATCTTAGATATGTCAAAATCAACATCTTCTGCCAACAGTGACCACTGGATAGCGAAGCAGAACAATAAACTTGGAGTTAGTAGCTTTTCAACCTGTCAACTAAGTTAGTTGCCGTACTGATGTGAGGCCTACAGTGTTAACAAACTCCAATGATAAAAAATATAAATAAAATGTTCATTGCAAAAGGTTAAAATAAAAAGTTGCAATTAAAAATCCATAAGGTTAAGAGTTTCATTTTAAAATGTATTTATTTCCACCAAAGAGATAGTGTTATATGTGGTGGGAAGCCACGTCACAGATATACAGACAGAGAACTATACGAACATACACAGAGGGACATACAAACAGACACGAGGACAAACATAGTTTTAGGACTCACGTTTTGTTTTAAATCCAATGACACATAAAGTGAAAAGGTACATCATCATATCGAGGGCAAGAATTCTCACGATAACAACACTTTAGCTATATTTTGTGCGTCACATAAATTACACACAGAGGTGAAAGTTTACCTGTCCATATCCTCTGAGCAGAGCGTCTAGGAACTTGATTGGTCCCCAAAGTGAGTCGAAACGTTTCTTAGAAAGGAACTCTGTGAGTTGGTGACAGTCGCCCACGTACGACAACCATCTTCCTGTGTTCTGAAATGTCAAAAAAACTTTCCAGTGCAGAAAAGATAATATGTCATTTAGTTACGTGAACTAATGTAGAAATAAAATCGCCCTCAGAATCTAAATCAATGGTCATTTCTTCCCATCTTGGGAACGAGTTTGAATGCCGTTAATGTGCTGGTGAAATAATAGGGGTGAGATTATATTTCTAAGAGAAGCGTGCGCCCATTTGATCAAAAAATTACTTCAAACCACGGGCGGATTTTTAGAGACAAATTAAGGATAGACAAATTGGCCGACTGCTCGCCAAATACAACATTCTCCCTCGAAACGTTTCTTTGCGAGGAGTATTTGATATAAAAAGATAACCTTTGGTGAGACATTTTAACTTTAGCTTTCATGTCATTTATATGTTTCATAAGATTTAAATTTCATCGGCATTTATTTTGATACTCCATTCATGCTTATGTAAAGTTAATTTTTCGCACAGCAATCATTCAAATAACGCTCTCACAATTTTATCCTGCATATTTCACTCTTAATTGCTTAATATTCTCTGCAATGCTTCCTTTAAAACACCCACCTAATTAAACTACAGAGATCACAAGGAAGTGATCCGTTCCACATTTAGCTCCATGCACAGCCCAAGTACTCTTTATTACACTTCTAAGTCTCTCATCATACACCACAAAATCTATCATCATTCCCGAACCATCCTTGAAATGTATACAAGTGAATACAGTTGTGCTTAAACCATGTTTTCGACACAAATAAACCCTTTTCTAAACATAGACTCACTAACCCACTACCAGTCTCATTTACTCTATCATCACCATACCTTCCTAACATTCTCTGAATTCTTTCTTCGAGTACCGACTACTATCATTGATCGTATCAACACCCATGACAGTATTTGTTGCCTTACGGTAAGGATGCTGAACAGATCAGAGTTGGCACATTTTATCCAGTTATACTACTATTACAACCATTGCTCAGTCTTACCCTGAACGCACCTGCACTATCCCTACCAACCAGTATCCCTACAATAGAGACTGTCCTGCCGGCCATTATATTGAACTGCCCGCCTCACTACCGATACATAAAAACAGATTATACTACAGCAATTTATTTGTAAAAGGTCTAAATATATTTCTAAAACATTTAAATTAGATTTGTAGGTACCTAATAGACTACGTGTCTAAGCATAAATATTTTTTTTATAAAGTCTGTAAATCGTTTTCCTTCTAATCTAGGAGTGGTAGATCGATTACCGGATTACCAAATTGTTATTACTGTCAAATTAGGTAACTTTCTTTTCACTGGGTGCTAAATTAACATTCTTAGGGCTGAATTTAGTGTTTTACCTGTAATTAATCTACAGCCCAATTTTCATTGTAAGAACCTTATCTGATAGCTATAAAATTAACTAGATCTACTTATCACGTATTCATACGTCAAAACATGTGATTTGCAGTTGTCACCTTTTAAAAATATTATAAAATATATATACAATAATATTAGTAACAAAGTAAAATTCTAAAATTTTGACCACAAAAAAAAATATGTTAATATTTTATAAAAGTTTCTTTTTTCAAGAAACCTACCATAGCATTGCAATGATTGCTTACTATGATATTAAATATGTAGACAGAATTATTTAATACGAAAATAACTTATTTACCTTTCAACACAATTTTAATCTAACCAAGGAATTTGTAATACATTTAGACTAATATTATGCTTAAAGCTCATATTCCAAACATAACGTTAATAATCTAGGATGGTCAAATCTGTGTGAGGTAAGAGCTTGTTAGTGCTTGTGGTGATAACATTGGCCACAATTAGCAGTCAATAATTAACAGATCTTAACGGACTCTTAATTATCGTGTGCGATCCCTTTCTTTTTCTGCTCATGACACATTTATTTTAATAACAACCAAGCGCAGGTGGTGTACAGTCCATTTATCATAGGAAGTACATTATCTGACAGATAAAAGTTTCTAGATATACTTTCTTGTATTCACACTTCAAATAAGGTGATCTTTTGATGTAACTTTTGATAATATCAATTCCTGTAAAATAACAACAATACAGTCAAACATTTTAAATGTTGACCGTAAAAAATGTGTTTGTATTTTATAAAAGGCTCTTCCACTAAAAAATGGAAATGAAGGTCTGGTTTGCCCTAAACCATAATATTTATTTAATATTATGGTGGTATGGAAGGGGAAGCAAGAAAAACCCAGTGTTTTTTTCCAATTTTTATGACAACATCTTTTATGGACAAAATAAATAAAATATTGCTCCAGTACAAAAATATTGTTTAATTTTATTCACATGGTGGCCTAAAAATTTCTTGAATATCGCTCAAAGGTGTTCTGGAATTTAGTGACAACTTTTCCTCTTCATTTTAAAAGTTCGTTAGATAATGCCATCATGCTCATGATATATATTCAATGAAGAAAATTCACATTCACATTCTTTCATTGAAAGAACATTAAATCTCCTATCACTCGGCCATTGCCTTTAAATATTTTTAAACAGTGTGTTAGCTACCAACAACGTGTCTTAAATTGAAGATAGAATTTTAATATATTATAATCCAACCAACATTGATATTAACTGTCAAAGACACGCTTCGGGAACCACATAGTCTAAGGTGTCACGCTCGTATTAGAATATACTACCAGGAATATCGGGGTTTTACTACCGGTTGGGTGTATTTAGATATTTTTTTTTAGATTTTCCACTCTCCTTTCATTAAAATGCTGGTACACTTCCTCTAAGTTCAACCCTCCTTACCCCCAACTCGTTAGCGTAGTTAGTACATATTATTTTAACCTGAACAGGTGGTGGTAATAAGAGGTGCTCAAAAATGTAAAATGTAAATTGTTCATGTAAATGAATGCATAAACGTTTGAAAATAGTTTTAAAAGCTTTTGCAACTTTCGCAACCTTACGACGAACATCGGGTCCTGAGGCAAGCACTTCATCCCAAGACCACTGAGGTCGACACGCTTAGGGGGAAGGTGGGGCAAAATGAACTGAGAGGCAAAGTGAAATAAGTACTTTCCAGTTCTTCTGCCTGTTGACGATGGCCATAAACCTCTTCTATATCACCAGTTTAGATAATAGAACAAGTACTGTGAACATCGCAGCAACATGTAAATAATGGCTGCTATTTATTCTTTGTCTTCACACTCTTGGTAAGTTTTGAACCTCACTATTTTGTGAATTATGAGCACATTTATATAAAAATAATGTTGATATTTTATTTATGGGCTACCTAAATATCAAGTTAATATGTTATGTAACGATATTCGTTTTGAAGCTACACTTTATAAGAAAATTACAGGTTATGACAAAATGGCGTCATGGGGCAAAGTGAAATATCCTGTTCAATTTTGCCCCACCACTCATTGTTCATTATCTCCACACACCACCTCACTTCACTACAAGCAGAGCACAACTGCTGATAGTAAATTATTTTCCTCCCGTTCGAACAGTCTTCTAACTGTAATTATGTTCAGCCACAGCCACCAGACATTCTATAGTCAAGCCATCCAAAATACTAAGCTGCGGTAGCAAAAACAGATTGGTACTTTGTACTTCTGCTAAAAGAGGAACCACAACAACGGCTGCAATATGTCTTAGTTCTTCTGGGCAATATATCTCTCCCCTAATGATATTTCCAAGAGCAAGACACAATCCAGAGTGGGTGGAACATCCACACCCTGACACAGTTTTGGTTTGCCATTCTTCTGGATGGATTTAAACAGAAATATTTAGTTCTACCTGGTCCAACTATTCCAGGATACAGGTGATAGATCCACTACAGTTCGTGTAACACCCAGTGATATTTTACCAATCCCTCAAGTAGAAGTCAACACAGGTGACAATAGAAGTAGGCCTCACAGAAATAAGGGTAAGACAGCTGTCCTTACATCAAGCCCATACATTCGTGAGTGAGTAACAAAGACTCTTAAGGAACCCGATATTAGAACTATGAAAAGAAAGTTATTTAATATGATCGGTTTTCGTCTAGGAATGTAATTGGGGCCAAACAAAGCAAACAGAAAATGGACATGTTAAAACCAAAAAGGTGCAAAAAATAGTCAGGTGGAAATTGTCGTATGTGAAGATGTAGATAATTATAGAAGACAGTGTTAAGTGCAGAATGTGTGGTGGGGAGTGGGGTAGAAGCAAACCAGGAGAAGGATGGGTGAAATGCCAAACTTGTTGGTCTCATAAAGATTGCACTTCTTTTGTTGCTAAGATGAAAACTACTTTCATCTGTGACTTTTGTAAACAATGTTCTTAGCATTTGATCTTATTGGGAAACTTTCGTGTAAATAAATGTTTTCTGAAGTTGTTTTGTCCTACTTTATGTATAAAACTAATAATATTTCTCTTTTTACTTGTATGTATAGCATTTTTGTGTAAATGAATGGTAAATTTGTCATTTACATTAAATAAGTAAAGCTCTAATGACATTGTTTCTCTTTGCCCCACTTCCTGATCCACTTTGCCCCACAATTGAGGAAGAGTGAAAGGAAAAACATACTTTTTAAATTAAATTATTATATAAAACCATATAATATTGGGACTTATTAAGTAGCATGGCTTTTTAACATAGGAGTTAAGGAAAATGAGGATATATTATCGGAATTTATAACTCAATTTTTAGAGCTGATATCTAAAGCAAACTGAAAATCGTTTCACTTTGCCCCACCTTCCCCTATATATTATTCTATTATTATGTTTATGCTTTATTCTATAATTTTATTAGTTTATTTATCGCAAATATATGCGAGAATATATGTATGCATATACATACGCGCGCATATATATGCATATATATATATACTTGTTATAAGTAGCATAGTGAAACTATAGAATACTATTTGGCATGAGTCCGACACCTTATTCCAGTCACTAGTTTGTCTACCTATTGAGCTAGGGGTCTTATATTCAATTGGTGAAATGTGGATTCTTTATTTTACTGTGATGAATTAACGTCCGGGGTCTGGATGTTGTGTCTATTCTAGATTTTAGTTAGTTTAAAATTCGTGTGCTGGTATGTCGGCTTAGAAAGTGCATTCTAGTTACCTCAAATAATACTATTTTACATGATTTTAATTTGACCTTAAGTCTCAGTCCAACTTTCATAGAAAAGCTCTTTAAGAAAATATAACTTTTTTTTTGTGGCCAACATTGACAACATTTTATTATATTACTAGTGTTATTTCATAGGGATTTATTTTATCTATCAAAAGCGACATTTGCAGATCACATGAACTGAAGTATGAATACGTAAAAGTAGATCTAGTCACTTTTATCTCTACTAACTGTCAGTAAAAGAAGGCCCTTCCTATGAAAATTGGGCTGTACATTACCTTGTTGCCGAATCTCCTGTTCCTCTTCTTGTTAGCCTGAGGCTCCGCCATGGTGTCGCTCTATCACCTGCGGCACACCACTGGAGACTGTCGATCACTCGCCTCCTTCAATCACTGACTCATGGACACTTTGACTTTCTACTCTAGGATCCACCGTCTGACCTTGCTACCACATGTGGAACTTCTAATTCTAAACACCAATACGTTGAATCACGACCATTCTCTACAGAGACAATACAAGACAAGATGAGGATGGACACTAGACCAGCGTTGCCAACAGTTGATAGTAAATGTAACCAGTTTTTTTTAAATCCGTCTTAGTTTTCAAAATAAGTATATTTACAAGCTATCAAACTTTTTTTATATATAAAATAATGTAACTTTTCTCACCCGCATTAGTGACCACGTGAAATACAACAAACTCGTCTTTATTTTTTTGCCTGTCAAGAGGATACTAGGGTTCGAATCCCAGTCGGGTGTACCAAGGGTGATTATTTCATATTATCATTCCACTCTCTGTCCACGTAAATGGTGGTATATTTCCTCTAAATTCTACCTTGCTCATTCCGTGCCCAGTAGTATAACTTTAACTATGTCGACAGGTATTGAGACGCGGTGCACGGAAACAATATGTTTAGAATGTTACTATTGAATATCAATAGTAAAAACAACCTTAGAATATAGTATTTAGTTTGTGTTTAGATAGGGCGTAAAGGCAAAGAAACCATTAAAATATGGTCTACTATCTCTCAGCACTAGGCACTAGGCAGTGAGTACTTCCCAATACTGAGCTTTATAGAAACGAAACATGTTTAAAGAAATATAAAAGAGAATTTTTTTTAAAAACAATTTAGAATACTCCTAAGTTTTTCTAAATAGGTGGTGTGAACTTGAATCATTTTCTTTAAAATACCTTTCTCAGTTAACGATAAGATCGATAGTAAAAGACAATCGATCAGCCAATACTTTTCATTCAATAGGGACAACTTTATTCGTGTTTTATTCGTGTCATGACCCACAAACTTTTAGATACGTTTAAAGTTTTGTTTTTACTCCGAGATATACACTCAGTGGCGATGGAGCCTTGTTTGTATATCGAGCCAAATTAGAGGATTTTGAGGAGCTCGACCTAGCAAATTAAGGGGGGAGGGTTTTGTATATGTTTGAAAATACGTTGACCCTAGATACGTCTATAGCATATTTAGAGTGGTTCTTTCCAATAAAATTTGGAAATCTGAATGCCCTTAGAAGATATTTAGAATGATCCTTACCTTGAACTATTTTGAAAATGATACATTTTTAAAAATTATTTGGAGGGAGACTTCCCCAGAAAAGATTTGAAATTTGAATGATCAATAAGTTATTTGGAGTATTCTTCCTTCGGAAAACTTTTGAAAGTTAGATAGCGCTAATAGATATTTAATTTATGTGTCTCTCACCTGGAAAAAATTTGAAAAATATATTCCTCTATAAGATATTTTGAATGCTCCTCCCCAGACATTTAAAAAAATTTCAATTACTAGAATTTATTTAGATATGTCCTCACGAGGATATTTTTAATTCGATGTTTCTCTAAGAAATTTGAAATGGAACTTCCCTGAAACGTTTTGGAAAAACTGGATGTCTTTAGAAGCTTTTCAGAGTGGTCTTCTCCAGGATATTTAAAAAAAATTGGTATGCCTCTAGAAGCTAATTGGAATGGTCTTGCCTCGAAATCTTTAAAACCTTTAGAAACCTTAAGAAGGTATTTGAAATTGTCCTTTACCAACAAGTTTTGGAAATTTGGATTCCCCTTGAATCTATTTAAAGTGGTCCTCGTCAACAAAGTTGTTGAAAATTGGATACCTCTAGATTATAAGCTATTTATATTGTTATTTTTCTGAACTTTTTATAAAATTAAGTAATTCTGTAAATTATTTGGAATATTCATTAATTGGCCATTTTTTGAAGTAATTTGGAGTTTGATACCATCTTTCAGCTTCACATGAAATAATATCGGTGGAGAGTGAAACTAATATGGAGGGGGCAAATATGTTCCAGAAGAGGGTAAAATCTTACGATGACAATAGAGCCTCAGCTTTAACAATTTGATAGGTTAGGTTAAAACTTGACATTTTGATGTTAAATGGTCAAACCTCGAGGTGAAATTGTGATTTAAATTATAATAGCCATAACATTAAGGGTACCTTATTTTACTGATTGTATATTTTGAAAATTGTAAATGTTTAAAAAATTGCTCTATTGACTTTATTCAAATAGGTGTATGTGGAGTGTTTTACATAATAAATAGCTGTGAATATTTGTATTTAGACTAGTTACATGTTTAAAAATGTTTAAAGATAGTTAACTTTTTTAATTGAATTTATTTTTAAATAGCTTTTACCATTTTGTTTAATTTTTATTTATGACGAGTGTTTATAATACTTACTTACTTACTCTGTGGTACTAGGAAATCTAAAGTTCATTGCCACACTTACTAAAGTACGCCACCTATCTCTATCTTGAGCCAGTTCTATCCAGTTCACCTCATTACAATATATCCCTATCTTAAGCTAGTTCTATCTAGTCAACCTCATTACAATCTATCTCTATCTTGAGCTAGCTCTATCCAGTTCCCCTCATTACACCCTATCTCTATCTTGAGCCAGTTCTATCCAGTCCACCTCATTACAATATATCCCTATCTTAAGCTAGTTCTATCTAGTCAACCTCATTACAATCTATCTCTATCTTAAGCCAGTTCTATCCAGTCCACCTCACTACACCCTATCTATTTCAGGTCCATTCTAATGTTATCCTCTCAACTGCATCTAGGTCTTCAAGTAACAAAAAGTTATGTTTGTTTTTTGAGAAAGTCTTATTTAAGGGGGGCTTACTGATAAATAATTTTTTATTCACTTCCCGAAAACTATAATGTAATATATGTGAAAATAAGTTTTATAGTATTGTACCATTTATTTGAGTAGCTTTTCAACTGCCAGAAAAGGGAAAATGTTGTGAATCGTTTCCTCTCACCTCATTGGGTCCACCCCTTTCCGTGTTTCAGGGGCACGGTAAAATACAATTCTTATTTTGAACACCCCTGCTCTCCACTTGCGTTGTCTTAGTTGAGTTCTCAGCTCTGTTCACGCGCAAACCATGACCCATTTAATTACTACCTGTTAATTGATAGCATAAACCATGCATTGAAGGTTCATGCCCGGTTTTTCAACTGGTTTTCCACTCTCATTCCACGTAAATGTAGGTAGATCACCTCTAAGATGATTCCTTCTTCATCCCTATCCCATTAGAATAATGATAATACATGAGTATAACTTGAACATACAGTAAAATGCAGTGATTAAAAAATAAACTAAATTGGAATATACGTAATCAAGCTATTAAATTAAACATAGATATGTTATTATTGAGCTTTAAATAACCGGAATATTATCTATTAGTTATTATAATTTTAAATTTTATGAGACCCCTCGTTAGGTGGCCAATTATAAAATCCTACGAAGACCTACGTTGGCTCGTCAATTGAAAAACCCTCAATAAGGCTTTTCATTGGGTGTCCAATTATAAAATTCCTCCTCTTCCCCCTACGACGATTCAACCCCCCTTGGTTGGGCAACAATTGAAGAGGCCAAGAAAAGCCCCTTGATGGGTAGCAATTATAGAATTTGCAAAGACGACTTATAATCTTGATATCCATCCCTGGCTAATTCAGCTTCTCTTCTCGACGCGATTATCATATAAGGAAATTCCCACCCATACAATAAATATACCTTGATCACTTTTATATTATTTATTGTTAGAGCGTATTCCTTTATACGTTATTACTATAACAATAGACAATCTCAGCTTGTACAACTGACCCGTCTCTACGCCAGTCACCGTACACTATATCATATTTAAATATGTGACGACAAGCAACACACGTCTTGTCGCCACCCCGGTCACTAAAAGCGTCTCCTTCTTGTGTAACAATGAGAGTTCGTTTCTACCTCGCGTCCTTTTCAAATTCTGATGACATAGTCGATTGCACCAGAGGGGGCTGACAATCTCGACCTATCACGTGAGAGTAGTTTGAATCCTGGCTCTCTGGTTGGCTGGACAATGCAACCGCTCCGTGCTAAGGCTAAGGTGTATTTCTCTTAGAGCGAAAACTCAGTGATTGATCAGCGCTTTCCATTTGTTTCATCGTCCAACGCACCCAGTAAGAATATTTAATATAAAAGAAATGGATTGACTTTCAAACTGCCTGAAGGTCCTAAATATTCTAAAATACAAATGAATAATTAAAATAATATTACAAAATAAAGAGAATTAACGAATTTAAATATAAAATGCAAATAAAATATAAAAACTGCAATCTCATCCTTCCTTTTCGAAACAATATAAGGTTTACAAGTTGGGACATTACAATAATACAACATAAGCGCTCGTCCGTCTCAGCTGAGGTTACCTATTTTAATGGCCTATGACGTCACTATTCACAGGACATAGATTTGTAAATTTAAGATTAAAAGTAAAACGCTTGTATACCACATTATTGTTTATGTCTAGAATCTATGCATATTAAAACCAGCAGGATAGAGATGAATAATGTAGAATGTAGAGGAAATGTTACCGCGTTTTTTTAGGAGAAGAGTGTAAAAGAATTGAGGGAGTGTTGCTCTCAGTATATCTATCCGTGTTTCGAACTTTCACCTTACCATCACCAGCAAACCAAACCAGATGAGAATTATACCTTTATTATGGAAGAAGTTTAAGTAGTTTTTGTTTAACAGATATTTACAGTCCAATCTTTATAGGAACGGCCTTATCTATCAGATAGAAAAGCTACTATATCCACTTTCACATATTAATACTCCAAGTCATGTGATCTTCAGCTGTCAATTTTGGTAGATATTATCACTACCTATAAAATAACACTATAAAAATGCTACTAATTTAAGCCGAAAAATTACATGTTTCCATCTTATAAAAGGCTCTGCTAATGAAAACTGTTTTACACCTTTTCATGGCACGGTGGGTACTGTGCATATCTGAACGGTCAACTTATAAAAGCAACTTGTGCTTAGACCTACTCTTCCTCAGAGACTTAAAGTAATAAGTTAGAGTAATATGCAGCGTTATTTAAAATAAGAAAACACAATAATAAAATATAATTATTCTCTTAGCCATGTTGATTTAACTGAACTACGACTTTAAAATTTAGAACAGCTATGAGTTCCTTTAGGTATGTCCTTAGAGTAATTTATTCAAAGTGTAATTTGAGAGGATCTTCAAGAATATAAGTTTTAATAAAGTTACTACTATAATAATTAATGAACTAGTTAAAGACCTATAGTGTCTTTAAATTTAAAGTGTAGAGGCATAATATTTTATCATTAAGGTTTTAAATACATACTTAAAAGATAAACAGCAGTAGAGCGTAATACTTTATTGAAGTATAAACAAGAGGCATCTCCCACAAAACGAATAGGTATGATTTTAGAAAATACAAAACTCAAAATATAGTTAAGTATAGGTCAACTCTATTAATAAATTACGGAAGAATTAGACAGCTAGACATTCTCCATCCTCTTCTCTCGTGCTGATATCTGTTCTTATCTCCTTGGGAAGAGGGCGGGAAAAGCTGCCTTCATTTCCTGTCACGTGATCCGCTCGGTGTTTCTCGGGAGTCGAGATCTCGCGAGGTCGCACGAGACCACTCCCATTGGTTGTTGACGAGGCGGCGAGAAACACGGCGGTGCTTATCACGAAAGGCATTGTCAGCACCGGTAGACCCGTCTGTGAAATAATAACGTTATATAAGAGACTGGTTGCATCTCAAGTTTATTGAATACGAATATAAAACATTTTCTTTCTAATCTAGAATCGAAAATTTTAATCCTTTAATATTTTATTTTAAATTGTAGAGTTTTAATTTTTTAAATGAATATTTTAAAGAAAAGTTGTTTAGAAAATCGGTTTCCCGTATGATTTTGAATATTAGTTTCTCGGTTTATTCGTCAAATAAAATTCTTTACAAGGAATAAAGGTGATTGTATGTGTATATATATATATATACATGCATATGTACAGGTACATATATATTAACATATATACATACCCATATATATGGGTATGTATATATGTTAATATATATGTACATATGCATGTATATATAAACACGTATGCATGTATATATAAACACGTATGCATGTATATACATACACATATTATATAATATGGTGTAGAGAAGGGACGTAAGAATTTTTGAATTCATCAAATATTAGAGTATTAAAAAAAGTCTATATTCAAAAAAATCCCAAAAATATCACAAATTTGTACATAAATGTTAAGGTCTTGAAAAGATTTTTTTTTCATCGGCTAGAATAATAATTTAAAAAAAACATATTTTATTTTTATTTGGCTAAAATCATCTAATATCATCATATACATGCGTACGTCTAACTACAGTAGCCCCGTGGCTTCTTTGGTGCTGACTGACAGTTCACAGCTAACTTCTAACAGTCAACAGTTAGGAATGTACCTAAATTTTGACTGTCAGAAGTGACAGCTGCTAAACACATGTTTTTGCAGATCATATGGTTCGGCGTAGGGATAGATAATTTGGTCTGGTAACTTTTCAAAGCCGTCAGCTCTCAGCTGTGAGCTGTCAGTCAGCACCAAAGAAGCCATGGGGCTTCTGTACTCATCCAAGATACCATCATAATTTACACTATATGGCAGGTTAGTGAAGGAGCATATTTTAAGAGTATAGGGGGAAAAGTGGGAAAATCACATTACACATATTTTCCATTGAAAAAAACTTTGATATTTCAAATCTCATAAGGACCCCAGCAAACACTTTTTCTTTTAGTTACTAATTTAAATATGGCAAACATCTCTTTTAACTATAATTTAAAGTTCATTACAAAGGTCTTGTGATTGTCTAACACATGGCAGCACTCAATTTGAGTTAAATTTGGACTTTTCACCTTTTACCACGGTAACCTTTATTTACAAGCAAGATAGTGGTAGGAGAGTGTTAAACTATTAAGGGGAAAAAACCCACAGTACACTCGCCCGAGATTTTAGCTCCCACCACCCTATCAGCAGCAAAACAGAAAAGGCTAGACTAACGCCTTTTTTCTACGAAAAGGTTTTGGACCAGCGTTGATAAAATTAAGAAGTTTTGCTCTCGTCTAACAAAAGACCGTAGTTAGTTTAAATCCCTAGACCTGTTGCAAAGAGCTACTTAGAGCCACTTGAATCAAGGAGGTGAAGAGCGCATTCAAGATGGCGGCGACGGCGGAACGCCAGGAAATGACGTAGAAGAAGCCTGCGACGGCCGCTGTGGACAGCAGACTGTTGTAGCCCAGCAGACCTGAGTAGGCCAGGGCCAGACCTGACCGTCCCAATATTGCCAAGCCTGTAAAGGAGGAGAGATGTTTATTAATCTCCGGGTAGACGTGAAAAGTTGTTTGCCTAAAGACAAGGGGTGGATTACAAATAAAAGGTCGATTGTTGTTTGAGTACCAGTAAAGTTTTAGTGTTGGTGTAATTCTGTGTAACTATAGGTCTGCATGCAAAAACGAAGCTGAGTTTCCTTTGAATGATAGTTAAAATTTGTTCTTTAAGAGAAGTGCATGTTATTTTGATCGATAAATCATGTCAGATTCTGAGCGGAGCTTTAGTTGTGAATTAAGGCTCCATTACACTATACTATCACACAAGCACCACTCAGCATCTTTTTTGAATATTATACTTTTTGTTTATTAACACTACACTATCACTCAAACAACACATAGCCTTGTTCTTGCATACCACCCTAACACTATACTAACACTCAAACAACACTCAGCCTCTTTATTGCATATCACCAAAATACACTTGAGTCATTATCGATTCATCATCAAAATCTTACCTGTGAGTGTTCCTAATAGAGCTCCGATATACGACATGGCGGCCAGAAGTGGTGAGAAGATCATTATGGCGGCATACATCAACACGGAGGCTGTGACGTCATTCACAGCGTACACCTGTCCCACGGACACTACAGTACCAACCATCAGCTTCAGTGTAAACAGTAGAGAAGATCACTTTAGATGTTTGCTTTATTGCCAGTGAGTATTTATAGGAGGGTTATTTATGTGTTTAGTTACACCTCTTTTTGAGTAGGAGTGAATAAGGTGGAGGAAATGTATACACTTTTGCCTGGAGAGATATAGTAGGAAACTAACTATGGAAAAACTATCCTAAATACGCACTATAGGGATTGAACCCCAACCATCCTGTCAATAGCAAACTAGTATATAAATCTCTCACCCGCAAGAAAAGTCTATGGTTTCACAGGTGGTGAAAAGAGGGGAAAACATGGGTATCACAGAAAAGAGGGGAAAACATGGGCATCACAGAAAAGAGGGGAAAACATGGGCATCACAGAAAAGAGGGGAAAACATGGGTATCACAGAAAAGAGGGGAAAACATGGGCATCACAGAAAAGTCGACCCATTAATTAAGACTCCGTAAGGCAACACATAGATTCAATACCGAGAGTGGAGAGCCATTATACGTGAGCTCACACCAATCGTGACTATATTCCGGCGGATAAAAGTTTTGCAGATCTCCATCGTGACTAGGTGAAATTGTAAGAGAATGAGGGTCAGCCAGCCACCAACCTAATTATGTATTTAAGAGTTTTTAATACTGAATACAACATTTCATTTTTCATACCAAAGAAAGACTTATGTAATTTGGTGAATCGTACAAAAATGCACCAGACGATGCAGAGCTGAAAGCGAAGTTCGAGGAACATGAAAGAAAGAAGGTTTTGAGTCTCCAAGCCAAATATTATGATAAACGTCACAATAACAACTTCATAGTATCTACTTTTGACCTTCAGGCCGTACCGCCGTGTCCTACAGGCGAAATCTCTCTATTTTACTACAAATCAAAGATTAATAGCTACAACTCTACTATTTGTCAACTAGGTAATGATTTTGTCATATGTTATTTTTGGAGTGAATATGAAGGTCAGCGTGGTGCATATGAAATAGGTACTTGTTTATTTGTGAAAAATTGCTTCACTTGTTGAAGATGAAAATTTGGAATTCACGTTTTACTGTGATAGCTGCGGTGGACAAAATAAAAATATTATTTCATTATTCACACTAAAAATCAACAGAATAAAGGCGATGCCGTTCATTAAGTAATAAAGAAACAAATTTAAAAGAAAAACTGGCCCAATTTAAATTCCGCAACAGTACCTGAAATTGATTGGAATCGCCAAAAAAAAGGGGGGGGGGGGCGTCATTTTGCCGTAAACAATTTGGTTCATTTGATTTTTTAGATTCAAAACTATTGGGTGGGGAAATTGGTTGTGCTATGTTTTTGAAAGATAATGAAATTAACGCTCTTCAGTTTTCCAGAATCAAAATTTTGAGGTTGATATTTCTGAGGTTGAAATCAGAGCTAGAGGTAAAAGAGAGCTTTTATCTTTACAAAAAGCGTATTCAAGACCATTTCCTTTGAGTGAACGGGAGAAACAAGATTGCTTATCTCTAATTGCTTCCAAACGTATTCCGCAAACTTATGCACCTTTTTCTCCACCTTATAACATTCACAACGTGTGGAGATGACTGTGATGTTGCCCCCATACAAGTCTGTTTTAAGCAAAGTTCCAATTTGTGAAAGTCCTTTAAAATGCAGTAGAACTTATTTTAATTAGA
The DNA here is from genome assembly GCA_902151455.1 of Timema bartmani. Taxonomy (NCBI): domain Eukaryota; kingdom Metazoa; phylum Arthropoda; class Insecta; order Phasmatodea; family Timematidae; genus Timema; species Timema bartmani. The sequence continues at coordinate 321,802 of CABFWB010000277.1, forward strand.
ACAAGAAGTTAAAAAAAAAAGGACAAATACCTACCTACTTTTTCTTTCTAAATTAAGCGTTTCTAAACTAACTTTAATAAATATTGGTTGTATTTTTGTATTTACTATTTATTTTTCCTTTTCAAAAGTTAGTTTTAGCGTGAAGAAGCTACACTACACACATAGTGAATTTGGTAACGTTTTCTGTGAAATCAAGTCTGAAAACTGAAAAAGCAATACTTATTTTTCAATTAATTGTTACCAAACAACAAAACAATAATTATTGTGTTTTTATAATATTAAGTAAGTCTCATTCTTATGATAATGCGTTCTATAGTGATTTGTACTATTAAATAGTTAATGCGATATTGAAGTCTGAAGTCTTGAAGTCTGAAAAATAACCTACCTACCTCTATTTTTTCATTGTTACCAACAATATTGTGATGTAATTACGACAGTGCTATTTATTTATAGGATAGTCAGTTTTCGTACGTTCATGTTTTGTAGCAATAATTGCAATATTATTTCGCTGAAATGCAATTGAAAGATTAAAAATTCTTTCTAATGTGGTTAAATACAAAAAAGTTTGTAATTTTTTTTACGTTTAAATTCCTAAAAACCCTGCTGTGAATCTGAGGTGGGTTCTTATTTTGATTCAAACAAATATTTTTGTTAATGGTTTATCAAGGGTTAAAGTTAAAACATTGTGATTGAGCTAAATCCACATTTTTGCATGTACTATTTTGAGAGGGACCTAGAATTTGATAAACTGTGCCACAAGAAAAAAGGTCAAACTCAAAATGGGGTTACATTTATGCAGGTGGGGGTGGGGTAAATTTACTTAATCCTCCCTATATCTTCTACGTCTTGATTTTTAAGGGTTTTACGCTTTTACAGCTGCATTTAGAGCTAAGTGCTATAGTTTTATGTTCCAGTAAAATAATGCCAATTTCCTCCTGCCTCTACTGTCAAATTTAATATTTTTGAGTTGAATCACTTTTCTTGTGGGTCAACGATGAGATCGACATTTAGTCCACTTGTTCACCGGCGTGGGTTATTGGCTAATAATTTATATTATTTTATTACGGCGTAATTCACAATTATAGGTCTTTAAATACAAGCCCTGATTAAATTGAGTATAATTTAAATAATATTAATAAAGTAGGTATTTTATTTTATAGTTCATTGATAGTAAATTTAATAATAATTTGGGAACTTGTCTAAGCAAAATATATTTATTTTTTAGAAGCATCTTCTTGTAAATAATCCAAAAAGGGCCGCTCCATATTTAAAGTCATCACCACTGTGTGCATTTTAAATAACCTGTTGATTAAATAAACACTCTTGTACTATCCTGTCACCTTCTTCCGCGTCCAGTGATACTTTTGACCTTTCAATTAAATTATTATTATTAATTAATGTAATCGCGGTCCCACCATGGTGGAATTAACATTAATGCACGAACCGTTATCATGGATTATAATACTTAATTCTCCCATAGGCAGTTAAGAGGGAATGAAACTACATCATTGGTCGAATGGTTAAGGGGAGTGTTTCTGTGATTTTTACATAAAAACATTTTTTTTTGGTCGAAAGAAATTAAATAATTATCCCGTAGAAACATGTACTTTAATTTTATCCCCGTGGTGACCTCAACATTTCATAAAGGGTGTCCTGGGATTTAATGACAACTTTTTCTCTTCATTTAAAAAGTTTCTCGCCTAATGTCGTTATGTTCATGATAGATATTCAACAACAGTTGATATCACCTTGTGAAGAAAATTAAACTACGTGTTTTAATGGAGGAACATTTTATTTATTATGGCCAAAGAAAAGGTGTTGCTATAGAAACGGCAAAAACACTTACCTTAAATCAAGTTCCCTACATCCCCAAGGGGTCACTCTCGCAATAGACTGGATTACCAGTGACGGAGAAACGGGGTTCAAATACCAGTAGGGCCGATTTTCCCTAAATGGTTTTACACTCTCCCTCCATGCAATTGCGGGTTCATCTCATCCCTCCCGTTAGTGTAAATTTGCGGATAGCCTGAATTTGTAGTAAATAAAACTATTTATTCATATGATCTTACCTAGAAAGACGAGTTTGAAGCCATACTAAATAATACAAGTAGTTTTGGACGTGCCGTTAAGGCCGCCAACTACAAGTCTAGAGGACCAGAGTTATATTCTAGCCTGTGATGATCCGGATGATTACTATTTTTATACTGGTCAATATCTTGGTCTTGGGGTGTAGTACCTACGTACTAAGCTTATTGTAATAAGTTTATTTTGTAAGTCGAATGCTGTTATAAGTATATCTAGAAAGTAAACTGATAATACCCTTGTTTAAGCATATTATTTAATATTTCAATATCATATTGCAACAGTTCTTGTCACTATAGGAGTAAAACTGTAGTGATTGTTATCAACTGAACTGAACTATTGTTTTAGTGTTATTTAGAAGCGTGAGGCTTCATGTACTGATAACTTTTCTTCTTGAAATATTAACTGACATAAACCTATCTTCTGATATTTAGTTATAGCTATGTGGAAAAAATAAGTTTTAAATCCTTAACCCAAGTGGAAGTGGTATTAGGAGATGAGGGTAGGGGAAGTTCTAGAGACTAACACCCGCCTCAGTTGCGTAGTTGGCTAACGCGCTAGTCGTGTTGAGCTAGACTGCCGAGGACGGGGAGATCGAGGTTCGAATCTCGGTCGGGTGAACTGGGGGTGGTTTTTCCTAAATGGTTTTACACTCTCTCTCCACGCAAATGCGGGTTCACTTCCTCTATATTCAACCTTCCCAATTCCTAACCCATTAGCGTAACTAGTACTTAAGCGTATAACCCGAACGGGTAGTAAGACGCGGTGCTAAATAAATAAATAGAGAGTATCTGAGAGGAACTATACCAACAGTTGTCTGAAGTGAGGATAGTAGATTACGGTAAAAAGAACTATATCACCAGAAAAGGGCGCTGTGAACGGACATACCTGCGACCAGTTAAGTTGCTCTGTGGTGTTATTGGTATTGTCTTCCTTGACGATGTCTTCTCTGCCCGAGGGCCACACTTGCACACATATTAAGAGAATGTAGGTGGTGATGTTGAAAGGTAAGGTTAAACAGGGCAGAGGTGGGTTGAATGAACCCATTATGTTACTCAGAGAGGACGTCAAATACACGCTGTAACAAAGAAATTACAGACTTGGTGCAAATTCACACAAATTCAATACTATCTATCGAGAACTAGGATTATTATATTCTAAACTATTACTCTAAGAAGGTAAAGAACTGAGAACGGTGAGCCAAGCGGTCAAGGGCCTTGATCACGTTACCTAATTATTCACTAAAGTTGATTGTATGTAATCTTGTCTTGGTAAAATCAAAACTTGAATATGCTGGCGTTGCTTGGAATTCCGTTACCTTATCTGACTCTTTCAGATAGGAAAACGTTCAACGTAAGTTTTATTACCGTTTGCTATGATAAATCCTTTCTTAATCTAGTTTATTATCATGACAGAATTTAAAAAACTTTTAGGGCTCCAAAATATATTCTCACTCAGAATTTATTGCGAAGTCCTTTTTGTTTTAAATACTTTTAATAGCAGCTTTTCTAGTAAATTTGTCCTTGTTGATGTAGGCATTCATGTGCATTCTTAGACTCACTTAAAAAACACAGTAGCTCTTACAAGCTCAGACCTCTTGATTGTTGTACTCGCAGTGCAGACAATAGATTTTCCAAATTTGACTTTTATCATAAAAGAAGCGCCAAACTCAATTGAAACCACCTTACTATTAAGGAATCTATTATGTTCTACATTAAAATAGTTGATAAATATTGTCATTGTTATTCTTTTTTATAGAAATTATTACCATTATCATTTTAATGTTGTCACTCTTCTTGACTGTACTGTATCCATTATCAATTAAATTTCTAGTCCAACTTTAATTGAGTTCTACATTTTGTCGTATTTTTAAGTGCCGGCCTGTTATTGGTCTTGTGACTTTTGCCCAATAATATAACAAAATGAACTAAACATTACTTTGACTGTGATTGTTATTACAGTAATGTTTGTGGTGGTTCCCACACCCACCTAAATACGGCTCCGAGGATGATGGCGACCCACACCATATAATGCTTGTCTTGATGAAAGAATGTTGGTGCCAGGGCCAGTGTGACGGTCCCCACAATTACAGCGCAGTATGACGTGAGACCAGCGCTCACGACATCTCTAGACTGGTTCAGCAACTAGGAGCAACAGGCACAAAGCCTTAAGAACGATATGCAAGGACGAGGTTGAGCGAAAGTAGTATACAAGAACGAGGTTGATGGTGATATACAAAAACAAATTTAAGATGGTATACATATAAAACAATGAATTTTAGGATGATATACATATAAAACAATGAATTTTAGGATGGTATACATTTAAAACAATAAATTTTAGGATGGTATACAACAATGCATTTCAAGATGGCATAGGCCTACAAGAACGAGGTTAAGGGTGTTACACAACAATGAATTTGAATGTGTCATACAACAATACATTTGAGGATGGTATATAACAATGAATTCGATGGTGTAAACTTTTCTGATGGTATACTAGAAAGAGGTTGAGGGTATTATATAACAATGAATTTGATGGTGTACACAACAATATATTTGAAGGTGGTATACAACAATATATTTGAGGGTGCTACCAATAGTGGGATGTTATGTTGTTTGAATGCTGATGAAGTGTCATTGTAGTTGTCGTGATGAATATTGGTTTTAAGAGAAGAATGCAGTCATTTAACAATGAAATGACGTTAGACGATAAGTGAAGATTTATGGCTAACTACTACCACACTAAGCTGTCACTCAACAATAAATTAAAATTTTATAACAATGTCTCTGCCCAATTTTAAATTCATAGGTTCATCAATGTAAAATAGTGAAAATTCAAGATCAACAATGATATTTTTTTTTCCTTTATAAAAATCAATGCTGTTACTTGAAAGCTCAGTATGTAGATAGATGTAGTACCGACTGAGCTAAGGCGTTAAGCTATTTATATAACTCTCATTCGAATGTTTCAATAGTTTCAGTTGACTAGTAAATACATTATATTTGACGGTTTAATCCATCGAGCATTCCTAATTAGCTCACCACGCAAGAAGCCAGGGCTACTGTCGACGCAAGTAGGCCGGCCGCTGCTATTGTCGGCTCTGCCACGAGCAACGCTGTCACGATGAGAAGTCCGGACACGGGGTTGTTGGCAAACACCACCTGGATCAAGCGGGTTGGGGCGAAGAGGATCCTCAGAGGTAAGTATTGTTACATCATTGGGTACCAAATGCTATTTCAATCGGTACGGTTGACACAAGCGTTTTTTTTATCACCACGACTTACTACCCTTTCGGGTTATACGCATATATGATCATTATTCTAATGGTGTAAGGATGAGAAAGGAAGCATTTTAGAGGTAATACACCCGCATTAGCGTCAAAGGAGAATGGTAAACCACTTAGGATAAACCACCCTCAGTAGACCCCTTCGTAAGAAGGCAAGTCTAACACGAGAGTGATGCCCTAGACCATTTGGCCACTGAAACAGGTGACACAAGGGTTACCCGTCTCGGTTGTTACGTGGTATAAATATGGCGTCACACTCGCAGTAGACTAGACTGCCGATGATGGGGAGATCGAGGTTCGAATCTCCATCCGATGTACTGAGGGTGTATTTTTCCAAAATGGTTTTCCACTCTTCCTTCACACGAATGTGGGTACACTTCCTATAATATGGCCTTCCTAGTCCCTAAAACCATTAGCGTAATTCGTACATAAACGTATAGCCCAAACAGTTAGAAAGATGTTGTACTAAAAACATGTACCTGTGATATTATGTTCTCATCCCTCAGTAGAACACTCATTGGCCAGGTATCAACACAAATACAGTTCTATGTGAGGTATGTAACGCGGAGTCTATGTATTGATTGGTCAAATGGGGACTTAGGGAGTGAGAACACATCACATGTACAGTTTTAACAAGCTCTGCTTAACCTGGCAAAACTCCACGACACACAATTGATTTGTATTTCCTAGGATGAAAATTTGAAACTTATTCTCAACCTCTTAAAAATTTTGACTTACTCAACGCTTGGTTAACCCTACAGGTCAAATTATTATTTTGATGTCAACTTCATTAACCTGTTTCATACCTGCTACCTGGACCGAAACACTAATATCTGTTAGTGATTTCCCCAGTGGGAATGTCTAAAAAAAAATAGAATTGGTTCAAAATAGTTTATAATCCTATAAATAATGATTGTACTTAGCAAAACAATATCAAAATAGTTTCACTTTAGTTGCTAAACCTCAAAATATTTATGTTTAGTCGCAAACCCTATACAGTTTTTTTTAATGTCCACGGTATTTGAGTATTTTCTTGTGGACATTCCAAAACGGAACATTTGACTGTAATTTTCAAAATTGAATTTACGAAAAAAAAAGTTTAAAACTAAGAATCCGATATCTACTAATAAGGACAGGTCTAAGCAAAGTAGAATTGATATAAAATTTACCCGCATTTGCGTGGAGGGTGAGTGGGAAACAATTGATGAAAAAACCACCTTTTCACACCCGGTTGAGATTTTAACCCCTACCTTCCCGCCACGAGCAAATCATATCAGACAAGACTGACGCTTTTGTAAACGTGACCACCGCTGCGGGTATCGAATATTTTGTCAAACTGGTACACTCCAATTTTATAAGGAAGAATCTAAACTGACAACTAGAAAAGTTGTTAGATTAATTTACAAGTATTCATACAGCAAGTGATATTATCTGCAATTGCCTTTTTAATACGTATTTTCAATACCTATATTATAATATTAGAAGTAATTATATTAAAATGTTACCAATTACTGCCACAAAAAATATGTTTGAATTTCCGAAAAGATCCTTCCAAAGAAATTGGATTGGATTCAAGTCATGATGGCTTCTTTTCATGAGTTTAATGCGTGTCCCAACCTTATATTTACTCATGGACCTTGGGTTACTCCTCCTAGGTATTCTATATCTCTGCTGTAGAGTTATGATTACCTGTCCAAAGCCTCTGAAGACAGCATCGATGAATATGACGAATCCCCAACGGGAGACGAGGGATTTAGAGGAAAGGAAGACTGAACCAGCCTTTAAGTCACCCACATATGAAGACCAATTCAATGCCATAGAATGCGGTAAGCTATTGGAACAATAATTTAAATTACACTACAAAACAAATATTTAAAAAATAATCTGTTGCTTTTATCAATTTGACTGGCCCATTAACCATTTGCTAACATTCTCTCTCCTCCTTCAACCTCGAAGCAAACTCGTGGACCCGAGTGATTTAACGGTTCTCAATAACAATATAATACCCGATTCGGTGGCCACATGGCCTAAGGCGCTACTCTTGCAGTAGACTAGACTTCCTATTGCGGTGAGATCAAGGTTCGAATCTCAGTCGTGTGTGTTGAGGGGTAGTTTTTCCTAAATGACTCTCCACTCTACCTCTACGCAAATGCGAGTACACTTCCGATGAATATAGCTTTCCTTAACTCTAAAATTACTAGCGTAATTAGTACGTAAGCATATAACCCAAACGGGTAATAAAACACGGTGCTAAAAAAAGGATCCATGATGACCTAAACTCCAGTAAATTGACCAGATAATTCAAGATTTAATACCCCAACTTTAAATTATTGTAGTGTACAGAGATAAATGGAGGTAGAAGGTTCTGCCAACCAATCTATGGACAAATCTTTGGTTAATGTTGTCAACCAATAGTCTAGTGAACCCTGGTTCAACTCCGTAGGGTGCCGATAAATATATTTACTGTTTGTTTGCAGGATCATCCTACTACTCAATTAGTGATTATCTAGAGTCGGGTGTATAATTTTAAGCGTTCTACTCTAAGCTATGTTATTTTGTAGGTAGTGTAGTGGTAAAGTGCGAATGCTTAGAAAGTGAGCGTTAATACCCCAATCGCAACAACAAAAATCAATACTTTTTGAAAAACATTTTTAATGGTAATAAGGAACGAATTATATTAGTAATATAATAATTCAATTTTAAGTAAAATTAATAGCTATTTCAATTTAATATAATACACAAAAAGATATATTCTGCAATGTAAGAGCCGTATAGGCATTAAATATAATATCTTGAAAAAGGTTTTTGTAATGTAATCACAAGTCAAGTCCTCTAGACAAACATTTGTTAACAATAAATTATATGTTTATATCATTGGCCAAGAAATAAGTAATTTAAACATAACAAATTTTAATAATGTTTTAATATGTTTATAACTTTTAAATATCATTAGAGCTTTATTCTCTGTTAACAAATGTTTGTCTAGAGGACTTGACTTGTGATTACATCACAAAAACATTTTTTCAAGATATTATATTTTATGCCTATACGGCTCTTACATTGCAGAATATATCTTTTTGTGTATTATATTAAATTGACACAGCTATTAATTTTACTTAAAATTGAATTATTATATTACTAAAAAAATCAATACGTTTGAATGTATAATTCGCCGTGAAATATGTAGTTTTAGGCAACTTGTCATACTGAACCGCGATGCGTTGAGTAGAAATAGAAACGGAAAGGAGCAAGCTCATCAATGGTTTTAAATTGTTTTTAACAACATATTATTATTAGCTATGGATTTATATTTCTTGTTAGCGTTTAAAACCTCCGAGTAACTTCAAATACCCTACTTTCGCACCTCATAGAAATGTGTATCCCATTCAATTAAGAATCAAAATAGCCGAAGCTATTATTTGTGCTTTTAGAGAGGAATTCTCCATCTAGATATCATATTCTAAAAATTGAAAAATGACACCAGGACCTTCGGACCTCCACACGTCCATAATAGACTCTGCCTTAAAATATTAGTAAAGAATGACCCTGGGCACTCATGGATAGCTCTGTGGTAGAGCATTGGCGTACTAAGCCGAAGGTCCCGGGTTCGATTCCCGTGTCCAGGTGTCATTTTTCAATTTTCAGAACATTCAATTAAGTTAAAAATGACAACTTTAACACGGGAATTGAACCCAGGAACTTTTGGCTTTGCACACCAATGCTTTGCCACTGAGCCATCCCGGTTCATCTCGTCTAAAGGCACATTTTGAATTTGATTCAGCTATCAGGAGGTATGCTGGGGATAGCTATCACGTATCACACACTTCAGTGGCCTAGTGGTCTAAGTCGTCATTCTCGTGTCAAACTTCCCTGATGATGATGGAGAGATCGGGGTTTAAATCCCTGTTGGGTCTTCTGAGGTTTTTTTTCCCTAAATGGTTCCCAGTTCTCCTTCCACATAAATGTGGGTATATTACTTCTAAATTCTTCCTTCCTCGTCCATAACCTATTAGAGTATATATCTTATATGCGTATAGCCCGAACAGGTAATAAAACGCTAGGATAAAAAACTATCACGTATCAGTTTATGATACACATGAATTAATACCCCTTCATGCTTCCAGACACTCATTACCTTCCTATTCATACTTTACCCTTATAGAGCTGGGTTCCAAAACCAGAAACAAAGGTAAAAGATCTCTCCACCACTGAACTTTTAAATCAAGATACATATATATTTAAATTATCTTTGCCAAACTAATATAGTTAAATCATATTTTTGTTTTGATTTATTGTTTAATTTTGAAATTACTACTACTCAATGTTCGTTTTCTTTTTATTTAATTTTTCTCTGTTAAATATTTGACTAGATCCAGAAATTTCCTTTGTTTTAATGGAAATAATGACTCTTGGTGTCTTTTATTGATTTGCGTCTCCACTTTGCGTGTTCTATTATTTATTTTGAGGGCCCATCCAATAAGAAAATAACTTCCTGGTGATTGATGTCGACCATTTCTCATCGAAATTAAAAGCATTTTAAAAACGATGGTGTGTTAGCCAGGCATCAAAGACTTCATTAAATAATAGTTTTATTTTATTCAATATATTTTGAATGAAATTCTAGGGACTTATAGGTAGATGTTAAAGAGTTTCTATTCCCACGGTGGGCTTTGGATCGAATCCCGGTGATGTAGCATATTCGACTTTAAGGTTATATTGTTATTACTAGGAATACGCTTCAGTGGTCACATGGTCTAAAACCACTTAAAGTTCACTTAACTTACACGTAACGTAACGTAACGTAAAATTTCTCATGTTTTAAAATGGAAGCCATCACGATGCCGTTAACTTAACGTTCACTTAACTTAATTCTGGTCCAGGAGAGAACGTTTACGTCAATTGAACGTTAAAAGAAGGTACCACTAGTTCTAATTATCCAATCATGTTTCGAGAGGCAGCAGGGTTATTTAGTATTTCATTTGTTTGTTTATGAAATACGAGCGAATTCTTCGGTACAATTTCACCTAAGAGCTACGTCTCGCTAACTCTAAAACGTCTTAGCCTCCTGTTACACTTTATTTGTATATCCAGTAAGCTTATATTGCAAGTTTTTTATAGCCTAATCAACCCTAAATGATTGAGTTCCATTTTTAGCGAACAAATTGTATACAAAAATTTAAATCCATTGTCTGTGTTTTACTAGAACGTTAAGAATTTTGTAGTCTCGACACAAGGCGTCACTCTCACAATAGTCTGAATTGCCAATGACGAGCAGATCAAGATTCAAATCCCGATGGGGTGTACTAAGGGTGTTTTTTCCTAAAAGGATTTCCACCCTCCCTCTACGCAAATGCGGGTAATCTTCCTCTAAATTCAAACTTTCTCATCCCTAATACATTTGCGTTATTAGTAAATATGTGTATAAATCGAACGGGTACTAAGAAGAGGTGATAAAATAATTAACAAACGTGTTGCTAGGCTTGTGTAAACAAACTCCGTGGTTATTAATTGCTTGATTTTTAAAGGGTAAGAATGAGGTAGCTAGTTAAAAAAAAGTGTCCCAGCATTAGGTTGTAGAGACGATGTAAAAATACGGTGATAAATCCAATATAAACCTCCCTCGTAAGTATAAATTAAAAAAAATAAAAAAAATAAAGGGATGGTAAATAAATTTTGCCTTTCAGACCCCTTCCAAAAACTAAGAGATGACTAGCATTTGGAGCCATGTTGATCGTGAACTCTGAATAATTCGTGCTTTAACGCATTATTAAACTACTAAAATAATATTTAATTAAAATTTTAACCCACAAAATATTTCAACCCTTAAATTAGTGCCCTCTATCGTCCTCTCCCCCAACCTATGCCAATATGGTTTATATTTGTATAACATACATGTGTATTTAAGCACATAAGGAAGAACATATCTGACGGTATCAAAAATCACTAAAAACTTATTTTATATATTCATACGTAAATTTGTGTGTGTGGTCTGCAGCTGTCACTTTTGAAATTACGTATGGACACCGATAAAATAAAACTTGTGACATAGTAAGATGATATCAATGTTGACTGTAATCAAATATGAATGTATTTTCTAAATTGTCCCCTCTACTGAGTTTTTAAGTGTATTAAACAGTGTGGAGATTAAAATAAAGGAATTTTGTGCAAGAATTTATTTGTACTTAGTATTATATTATATGTGAAGGTAGGTCCTATTATTTATTATTATTATTGTTATTGTTATTATTATTATTATTATTATTATTATTATCATTATTAGTATTAGTATTAGCACTGCGTCTTACTACCCGTCCAGGTTATACACACTTACGCTAATGTGTAATGGTAGGGTGATTGTGAGATGAAATGGAGGACCTACAGTTTAACGTGGAAATCCGAACCACGGTGGAGGCCTGGCATTCCACACATTCACAAGTTGTGATTAATATACGTCCTGTCAGAGGTGAAGGAAGAGTTTGACAATCAGATAAATCTGTGACTACTCTTATTAACCTTGTGCAGAATAATTTTGAATAGTGATGGGTTGTAGTACTATCTCCTAGCTAACAAATCGCTGTTTGACGCCTTAGCTTAGTCAGTAACGTGTCTTGCTACTGAGTGATAAATTAACGGATGGAGACTGGATGTTGCGTCTGTTCTAGATTTAAGTGAGTTTATAAATTGGTTGCTGATATAATAAGTCAGTACAGAAAGTGCAATTTAAATACTTACTCTTTGGCATTAGGAACTCGAAAGTTTATTGCCGCACTTTAAAAACTACGCCACCTATCCCTATATAGAGATAGTTCTATCCAGCCCACCTCATTATATCTTATCTCTTACAGGTCCAATCTAATGATGTCCTTCCATTTCCGTTTAGGTCTTCCCAATGGTCTCTTCCCATTGGGTTTACCATTCAATAATCTGAACATGGTTCTAGAATCTCCCATTCGCACTGCATGTTCTGCCCACCGTAATATATAAAACTTTGCTATCCTAACAATGTATTGTGATGAGTACTGGGCAAGCATCTCATCATTATGTAACATCTTCCATTCCCCAGTACCCTCATCCCTTTTTGGACCAGATATTTTCCTAAGCAGCTTGTTTTCGAACACTCTAAATCTGTTTTCGTCATGTAAGGTAAGAAACCACGTTTCACACCCATAGAGAACAACCGGTAAAGTTATTGTTTTGTATTTTTTTAATTTTTACATTCCTGGACTGCAAGTATTTTACTGAGAAAATGTTCAAATGTATTCATCATTGACTTATTCTTATCTAGTGTTTACCATCTTATCATTCGCTGAAAAGTCAATTTTTTTTCATTATTTTTTCAGCAATCTTCTCCATTATTATGAAAAGTTAAATACCTCAAATTAAAAAAAGTCCCACATTCATGCCCCTAGATAACCATGTATAACACGTGATAAACGGTACTTTAAATGGTCTTAAATTTATAAAATTCATCGATATAAACGTAATAATCTTGCATTTTCAGTTATTTTTGCTTTATCTTTGTGTACCTTATTAAATATAATTGTTGCCTTCAAGCATGATAATAATAATAATAATAATAATAATAATAATAATATAATAATATAATAATAATAATAATAATAATAATAATAATAATAATAGTAATACATTAATTTTGTGATGAAATATTATTACTACTGGGTGTTAGCTTATTTTCTAAATGTGTCACAATCAAAATTTCTAATCCTTGCCCAAATCGTATTTTTCAAATGTTTCGTTCCAGCTTGTCAAATTACCCTTTAATTCTCTCTTCCTTTCTCACTCTTCCTTCCTTCCTTCTTTTAGAGAGACTGAGAGGCTCATATAATTTTTTTATATTTAGCACCACGCCTTACTACCCGTTCCGGTTATACGCTTTCATATAACTGATTGTATATATATATAACTTATGAAATAAATATATTTACAAATAACTTATTAAAATATATATACATATATTAATATATCATAAGTGTATTTATATATCATATAAATCAGTAATATAATTAGTATAATATATTAGTATAATATAGTACACTTTCTAAACACAAGAATATATCAAAATATGAGCTAAAAACCAACCCAACCTAACCTATGATATCAACTCAACCATAATGTCAGGAATTATGATAGCTTGTTACGAGATGGAACTCGGATACGAATGATCTATTATTTTATGAGCTTACACCTTGGACTAAAACCTTGGTAACTAAAATATCTTAACAAACAAATATAACATACTTGTTACTGATCGATGCTGTAAGAACCACGTGCGATATGTGATGATGCTGCGAAGATCTAGAATGTGCCGGTAGTGGGACGTGACTTCTAATCTTGCCTGTAATAGTATCAGTGGAGGTGACAATGATCGATGATTATTGATGCAACTTGATAAACTTATCTTTTAAACTATGTCCACACTATATGTATGGTTTACTTTGTGTCTACTGCAAATGCTATTTTATACAGGCTAATACAGGTACAATTTGAACCTTTCAGCACAACTTAAAGAGCTGGGTTAGCCTGATTGACTCTGGCAGTTGTAGCTGGGTTTGACTATCTCGAAATGTTTGTGTAATTGTTTGTGTGGCATCGTTCAGAGCTACAAATGTGTTAACATTAAAAGAAACATCAAATGATAGTCGACAGGGTAATATTAGGTACAATCAAACTTACCATTTGGCCCAATTCCACACTGTTCTCTCGAATTGCCTAGCTGCCATTCCTCCCGCAACCCACGATGTGTATGTCCGGCCACAAGACCCCAAGACGAGATAGTTCCCGCCAAGAGCGCATTGAGGTGCGTCCGGTCCTCGAACCTGCTATTACCTTCGGGAGACGTCTATTTGACTATTCTAGGCTGTTCCAGTCCAGTCTCGTAGCACGTTACACTCCCATATGATACCTCCCATCGTCTGTTTACCGTCCCCTACCACCCCTCTCTGAAAAACTGTACATAATATAATATATACTCCCGGGGGTACTAAGAAAAATCACTCTTGGCGGGATATCTATCTACCGAGGACATATTTCGGTAAAATGTAATTTTTAATTCCCTTTTGACCTTATTTTTTAAAAATAATATAGCTTAATAAATTTAAATGTAACTAAAATTATTTGGTTTTATATATATATTTTTTTACAAATGCAATTTAAAAGTAAATAAAATTTAATGTGAGACATGGTTTAAGTCTTTTTTGACTTGGTAATATTTAAATGTTAAATTTGGATCTTTATGCTCTTAGTCCTTCTGATAAGATGAAGTAAATGTAAACTTTTCTTAAAGTTCTTTTGACGATAGTAATATTTAGAACGTAACATTTTGTGAATGTGTTCTTGGCAAAATTTAACTCAGTGCTAAATTAAAACACACGTAATTAACTTTATTTGTTGAGTAAAATTAAATTGTTAATTTCAAGTCTTGACCTAAATAAATATTTAATATGTATTTAATATTATAAATTGTTAGGGAATTAAGAAACTGGGTAGCGAATTGTACTACCTTACAAATTGATCAGTGATAGTTTTGACTAGGTAATTCCTTAAATATGTAATAGTCCTTACTCTTATTTTTGTAAATTCATACATATATTCTATGGTAAATAAATAAAATATTTATCTCTAAACTACATGGTAGTTGTCTTACAATTTATTTCAAATATTAATTTTCCTTTTTGGTGTACCTAAAGTGTCTGCAGATTAAATTACCTGGATACATGAACGATTATATTATTTGATAATATATTCGAGATTCAAAGTCCTGACAGCCCACTGTGAATTCATTTCCTCTTTCCTTTTGTAATGCTGTACGTTGGCCTTTGCCCTGAAGGACATAGAAGGAGCTACATTTGTTGTTGTTTATTTTAGCACCACGTCTTACTACCCATTCGTGTTATACGCGTGTGTAATTGTTGATTATTTACATATCAAAGAAATGCAACTGATTATAATAATATTTATGACAGTAAGGTAGAAAGTTTATATCGTTACAGTTTATCATTTACGATTAACCCATATGGCCACTATACACTGTGTATGATACAGCCACACTTTAATAATACAATTGTGATATAATATACTTATTTCTTCCGTGCTCGTAGTTTGTCATATTTGCCAAAGTGAGCGGTGATAGCCTATTATCCGGGTTTCAGGGGCGAATACTGAAGAAAAACTAATTGTAATAATCTTGGATACAATTTGAGAGAAAGCCGGATATAGAAGGAGAAAGAATCAGGAAATATATGAGTTGATGGAGCAAAATTATATTGACAGGACATGTAGCTAAAATACAACAGGAAAAAAGTCTTAGAGATGTCATGGGTGGCATACCTGACATTGGAAGCGGTCTAGGCCAACTGGGCGCTGGTAAGACTGGGCGCCAGTGTAAAAACGTAATAATTGTTTTTTACTAAATATTAATTTTGGATTTGTTTAAAAAAATTAATAACAGAGGAAACTAAAATTGTGTATATTTATAAAGTTAGACTACCTGATATTATAAAATTTTGAAAATTTCTTATAACATGAAAAAACCCTGAATAATAAGTATTTTGATTAAAATAAACCACGTAAAGATGAATTAGCGTAACCTAACCTAACTGGCACCTAGTTGTTTGTTTGAATTTTTTACAACTATAAAATTTAAAAAAAATTGACCCTGGCGTCCAGTTGTTATGGCGTCTAATCTTTCCAATGCCCAGTTGGCCGTGCCCGTTTGGTGATGCCCAGTTGTCCGGTTCAGCATTGGAAGATCTTTGAAGCGACCCATAACGAGATGGGAGTGACGATGTGGCTAGAGATCTAAAGTAGTTGGGTGTGGAAGAGGATTGGAGGGAGAAGGCTCAGTCAGGACAGAACGTGGTGGAGGAAGCTTGAGTGGTCGGAGCATGATTTTTAAGACCTGTGATAGCCATTGGTAAAAAAAAAGGTAAAAAATACAGTACTTAGAGTATTTTATTAATCCTTTTATACCATTTGTGATTTACAAACATATTTATTTAGGTAAGTTTTGAATTTTGAAGTTCAACCCTGACACTAGACAAAATAAACACTGAACTCGTTGTTATCTTCAATAAAAATTTATCTAATTTCCCCTAATACTCGCTCTAATTCAGCTTAGTTTATGGGGTTTGTGATGATCTCTGTAATTTTTCTGGTATTACTGGCAAATTAGTTAAGTAAATTTTGTACAGCTATTAATAAAATACTAGGCAAAATCATAATCCATCACTAGGATAATAGGATACCATTACCATTAATTGACTATGTATGTTATATTACACAAACGTTCATGTCAACATTGACATATTCTATTTTCCCAACACATGTCCCCTAACATATGGACGACTAAAATAATAGTCTGATACAGATCATGTCAACCAAATATCATTCTCAGAAAGAGATTTCATTCGCTGGCAATTCCTTGTCAACATGGTATTATTTCTGATTTCTTCCTTTGAAAGGAGGTTTACTTCATGTTCGGACTTAGAACTTCCATCTTCTATATCAAGCCAATCAAAAGAGTTTGCATAATCTTCTAGCACGTCTACATCTTTATCAAACCGGCCGAACACTTCCCGGAGATCTGTTTGCCCGTAGTTTCTGTGGATTGACCACACCTCCTCATCATCGCTATCGAAACTTTCCGCGTAAGCTAATCCAGGCTTGCTTACTTCTAGCCTACAGCAACAGTCGTCATCTGAATCGTACTCGAAGGATGGGTTAACCCACTCGAACTCTTTCGATGATGACGAATATGAAGTCTCGTTGATTTGTTCAATAAGAACGTCCACGTGGTCTGACGAAAAAGACTTTATAGCAGGACCTTTGCCCTCGCGTAAATTAAGTATCTCTGTTTCATTTTGGTAAGTTTTAATATCCAGGCTACTTTCAGAACTATATAGGCTCTGTGCTGTTTTATCAGCACGCTTTTGTAGATAATGTCCTTTTTTAACCTCTCCAATAGGATATCCCCTCTGTTTCATGAATTCCTTCTCAGTCATATCCTTTACTTTGAGAACTTCATCACTATTTGCAAGTATAACAACATTGTCTGTCGGTGCATTAACATGTTCCATCGTTGTTTCCTCTGAAAACCTATTAATAAACGGTTGTGTTTTCACTATGTTTCAAAACAATGAGTATTACAATAGTAAAAATAAACTAAATGTAATTTTCATAGAGTAAGTAATGATATACCAGAGATATAACTCAGAATATAAGGGCTTGGAGGTTATTTCGAATCACTTCAAACCTACCAAACTTGTAAATACAGAACTTAGCATAATTTAATATTAAAGTAGTCCTTTTGTAAGATATTTTGGCAATGTGTGATGTGAATACGACGCTGGAGTGCAGTCAAGTCCAGTCATTGTAAATAAAATTTGTTAATTTTAAATGTATGAATTTATTTTCAACTATTTAATAATACTTATAGCAAAAATATACATCAGCTATGGTGTTTTTTCTCTTACCATTATTTTAAATATTTATCGCCACCCAATAAATCTAAACGGTAATGGTTTATAAAAAAAATAAAATATTTTCAAATGTTTTGTGGTCTATAAAACAATATTTCTTATGTTTAACTTTTCACTTTAATTAGTGAGAACTCAGTTTACACTTTATGAAATATAAATAACATATTAGTCTAACTTATTAAAATAATTCTACATGCATCCAAACGTTAGAATTAATATATTATTTTACTTACCTGTCTTAATGCACCATCTCCAACACAGTTTTACTACTAGATCCTGGTTGAATATCCCAAATACATTGCATGGCCCTTTCATCTCTTGACCATTACATTGATTTTGGAGCAAATACATTGCTTTCTCATCACATCGCTTTTCTACCACCCCCTCTCTACTACATTTCCCCGACTGCTGTAGAACCAATAGGTGGGAAGATATTTTTACCGGCCAGAACTATTCAACATCCATATAATAGATATCATATTCTGAAAATTGAAAAATAACACCTGGACACGGGAATCGAACCCGGGACCTTGTCCCGTGTCCAGGTGTCATTTTTCAATTTTCAGAATATGATATCTAACTGAAGTAATTACCATTAATATAGCTCTGGCTATTTACTCTTAATCCATACAATAGTTTATTTTAGTGGGGTGATGTCAAGCGAATCCATAATAATTTCATAGGGGTGCCAGAATTGTTTCATCTCGTGACAACCCTTATTCTACCTACTATCTTGTCAGAATGGCTGGAATAAGAGTTGTAGGGGACGGTCACATGATCGGTGATTGTAAGACTGATTGCTGGCTGGTTTTATTAAGAACAAGTCGAGTGTATAAATGGCGTCTTGCCGAAATGGAGTTAAGTTTGGCTCGTGAGCGGATGTCCGAGAAGGTGACAGTGTGTATATCGGCATTACAATATCTCCTTGTCTAAGATACGTGGGTGGTATTCCATCGGTCACTTCCAACCTCCACATGGCACACGCTCCACCACTTCTTTAACACACATGGCAACTGCCTGAATCCAACTGGCTACAACACTAACACACGCTGACAACTGCCAATGACCAACTGTCTTAACCACTGCCTCACGATCTACCTACCACCCGTTCATAATAGGGATACTCATGGCGTTCAAGGCACGCCATCGCTGAGCTCACACATTTTCCCGACACACTCAGACAACTTGTCCACAGCCATTGTAAGAATTTTAACTCTCTCGATTTATATTTTATTTAGTTTTAATTTATTCCTAAGTGTTTATTTATTTTTGACGCGACTAGCACGCCATACGGCCAGATGCCATACTACGTTTAATTAAATCTCATTATATTCATTTTTAATCTGATTGTTTTTCGACGATAAATGCTGAGAGGCGGGAGATGTGAGAAGAAGCCGAGCCTTGCATTTTGGATCCCAAACGACACAAACTTGTGTAAATCCATTGGAATAAAGTAAAGTGATAATGACAAATTTTATTAGTGCTAATTACACAAAAATTGTTCCAAACGACAGTGAAAGATGGTAAAAAATAAAGTAAAGTGATAATGACAAATTTTATTAGTGCTAATTACACAAAAATTGTTCCAAACGACAGTGAAATATGGTAAAACGACTTGGGACAGCTTTAATAACTTCCGGACCAATACTTGACTTATAAATGAGTTTGTCTGATCCACTAACATTTTCAACGCACAAGACACTACAAGACGCCATTAACATGAGGTGGATATACCTACATTTTAATTGTAATTCATTCCTTTGTTTTCTACTACAATTTACTAGACTTCATTCACCTTTTATTGTTCCAAACTCAAAGATTAATATTAATTTTAACTTAATTCTCTAACATTAGAATTTTTCTTCTAAGCGTAATATTCTGGTTCAACAATTGACCCCGGAAATGAAACTTTTGCTAGAGCCATGTCTTCGACGAAATGCAATGAGCTTATTTAATATTTATTAATTTAGTTTCCACCGACTAACTTCATTGAGGTACTTGACTAAGTATAATATATATATATATATA
>CABFWB010000277.1:341795-364154 GCA_902151455.1 Timema bartmani
ATATATATATATATATATATATATATATATATATATATATATATATATATATTTATGTATTTGTAAAGGATTTCAAATGGTTTTATTAAATATTTGCTTGTTTAATAAGTCCACTTAAATCTGACGCTAAACATATTTATATTGTTTTATTTTGTTATAACTTATATCAAAACAATAATAATGCGTTCACTCTGAATAATACAGACAATGATCATATTATATAGAATGTAATTTTAACTTTACATTTTAATAGACATCTATTAGGCAGGGCTGTTTGAAGCTTAAATTTTACCAAAATTATATATATATATATATTCTCCAATTCACCTTAATTGTGTTGCACATTTATTTCTTAGGTTCACTATAAACTATCACCTTTAGTATTTTGTATTGTTCTCATCCAAAGAGTAATCACCTGAAGGGTACAGGGGGAAAACAATGAATATAATGGTTTATGATTTTGAGAAAATGCAATTTAAAAGGTTGTAACACCACTAGAACATGTATTTAACTCATGAAATATTATTCTCCATACAGCAACTTAAAGTACAATAATTACTAAATAATAGCAAATATAAGGTTATCGTAACTGAATTCGTTATCTTTCCTTTTTTTAAATTGTTTAAAGCAAACTACCAAAGCAACAGATCAAAAACAATTATTGTCTTGCTAAACAAGGTATATACACTAAATGTCCAGCTGGCTAAGAATAAAATGATGAATATTAAGCTGATGATAATACAACATAACACTTTTTTTTACTATTTTGTTACCTATATTTTTTTAAAAAGGAATTTTTTATTAGGCTTAGGCTCTAATTTTTAGGTATATATTTAAGTTTTTTTTTACACAAATATTATTTATTTTATCTAAATAATGTGGGAAAAAAGTTAAGGTTGGTACACTATCAACGTGAAACATGGCTTCTATTTTGAGGTTCTGTTAGGAAATAGACCATTGTTGTCCAGTTCACTCATAATTAAAAATATAAACAGCAAAGATTATTGAGCTCACAATCATAAGAACATTATTGTACAAACAGTCACAAACACAAGATTTACAACGGCTACATTACTATATTAAATAAAACAACCTGAGTTAAAACTAGGGAATGAGGAAAAGAAAAATGAAAACACAAATAAAACAAAATTAGTAAATTTAAGTTTTGTTCGCCATTCTAACAGCAAAAATAACTTTTTTAACTAAATACTTAATTTTTTATCTAATATGAAATACCATTAATATTAACTTGTATTAAATCAAACCACATTGACATTCATTGATTTCCCATACAATCGCGTCGACATGAATTGTTTTTCCCCTGTTCACTGATTCTTGACAACCATTTTCTGGGTAAGCAATCATTGTTTTTACTCTGTTTAACATATAAAGCAGTTGTTTCAATCATTCCTCAAGAGATGGCACCATGGTCACATACTTTTTTTTTATTGACATTCAAAAGGTCCTGAGAAAGTCTCGTGTTCAATTTTATGTTGGCTTTTTTTTACTCCGAGATAATTATTTTGTTGTTAAACATAAATGTTGATTTTGAACCCATAGTATTACATTCATGTTAAAACTGAGCCAGCCCATTTTTCTTTTTATCATTTATTTTATGTACTCTTTTCTTAATGACGTCACTGGACTTAAAGTTAAAGAGTAGACAATTTTTTTTAAATCCCTCCCTTTAGAAAAATAACACTTTATTTAATTGATAAAATAATAAAAACATGTACACCATCTGTCTAGAACTCCACTCTAGAATGTATAGAATCTAGTTTACGCCATCTTGAAGCTCACTCCCATTTCCACAAAGGCGACCAATCAGGAGACAGCTGTGTCTCACTACAGTCTCTCACACGCATGGCTCAGCAGTTCACACAGGGGAACATCTGACTTCAGCTAAGTTAGCATGCGCTGGGTCTAAGTGTTTATACAGCCGGATACGGCTCAGCTGGTTACTTACTGCCACTGACACTGATATCAGACGTCCGATCACAGATACCTTTACTGTAGATACAAATTAAGTTGAAATCAATGCTCAACTCCGTTGAGAGTATTACAAATACAACTTTTTTTCGCTGCGTTCTACCACGGTGTAATACCCATTTGACTGCATTATAATTACACTAGGTTTAGTGAAGTAAGGCTGAGGGAGGTAATATATAGATGAAATATATCCACATTTTAGTGGAAGGAGTAAGGCAAACTACAGTGCTGACTAACAGCTCACAGCTGACTTCTGACAGTCAACATTTAGGTATATACCTAAATTTTGACTGTCAGAAGTGACATCTGCTAGACACATGTTTTTGCAAATCATATGGTTCGGCATAGAGATACATAATTTGGTCAGGTAACTTTTCAAAGCCGTCAGCTGTCAGCTGTGAGCTGTCAGTCAGCACCAAAGAAGTCATGGGGCTACTGTACTTAGGAAGAACCACCTTTAACACAGCAGGCTGGTTTTCGAACTACTGGAAGTATAAAAGGGGGTTTGGGTGTGTTACTCCTGATAGTTTGAGCCGGAATGGACACGTGACCAACTATATTCAAGTAAATAGCTAATTAATACGTATAAATCAACTTTGGTGATCTTGGGGTAAAGTGTTCGCCCTAGGACCCGTTGTTCATGGGTTCAAACTCAACTGGGGTCAACTGGTTTTCTAGAGCGATAAAAATCTGTAGCACAACTTGCTTCGGAGGGGAAGTAAAGCCATCGGTCCCATGTCTATTGTGGCATGTAAAAGAACCCTGGAAGGTATGCGAAGAAACCTTTCCCGGCCAAATTGGTTGGCCCTTTCACCCACGCTCATTGAAACATTCCTCTGTGTTGATGTAATCAGTCGGTTCAGAGAGTGCACGTTAAATACCTCAAATAAATGAAAATATGTATTTTAATATAGATTAAATACCCAAGCTATTATATTTGTTAGTTACGGTTATAGCCGTATATAAATATCATATTCTGTAAATTGAAAAATGACAACCGGGCACGGAAATACAAACCCAGGTTCAATCCCCATGTCTAAGTGTCATTTTACAATTTAAAGAATATTTATTTTATGCTCAAGAATCTGCGCGTGATTGGGGAGTGGAGCTGTGGATAGAAAAGAGGCTGTGCTAAGCTAGTATTAAACTATCATACTTTTTTTTACAAAAGGAGATATTTATTTGTATTTATAAAAACGTAAGATCAAAAGTTTGACGCCGTCTTTGATAAAAAGAAATGTTATTAGACTACATAACATTTGTTTAAAAGTTTGTATAATAAATGTGATTAACAAAATTATCGGATCGTTTAGTTTCACGTGCGGACAAGACAGCACGAGGGTTCGTTTCAAACATCCTTTAACTTGGTACAAGTTTTTTCAGTGATTATGTCAGCTAGCACAATAATTGAAAACAAAGGGACAAGGATCACAATATACTATTATTTATTGTCTTCCACAAAACATTTTTCTTGACGAGACGAAATTACTTGAATTTGATTATTGTCAGGCAAATACAAAATTGATACCTCCTGGAATAGTAAAATATATTATATTATCTAATAAATTATCTCTATAGCCGAAAATGCGTGTGATCGTGACACAAATTTTGGTTTATAAGCTGGATAACCTTAAATAAGAGCATATCACAATCCTTTTCAAGTAAACAACAGGTGTAAATCATTTAATTAATATTTAAGGCAAAGTGCTTACAAACTGTTAACATTCATATCAGAAAAAATTATATTATTAAAAATAGTTCCCTCTCTCACCTAGGGATGGGCGATTTCAATGCGATATCGTTCGATTCGATCTTTTTATAAAGTTATGGATGGATTACTAGATGCATAGGTAAAAACAAAATCATTGATTAGCAATTAGCAACCACTCCTGTATTTTCTTAACCCTTCATCCCGATTGGATGTACAGTAACTTTGTGGAAAGAGAGTAAGCAAAGTTGTGGGAGAAAAGCGATGTGATGATAAAACAATGTATTTGCTCCAAAATAAATGTAACGGACAGCAGAAATAAAGAACCTGCAATGTAAACGCGCGCACACACACACACACACACACACACACACACACACACACCAGGCACGCCATCCTCGAGTAAACTATTTTAACACTCAGCCAGGTGACCTGGTGGTCTAGGGGTAAGGTGTCAAGACTTCTGTGCTGGGGGTTCGGTGTTCAATCCTTGGTCCCGGCACAGATTTATCTGATTTCCAAACCCTTCCTTCACCTCTGACAAGACGTGTATTAATCACAACTTGTGAATGTGAGGAATGCCAGGCCCCCACCGTGGTTCGGATCCCACGTTAAACTGTAGGTCCTCCACTTTATCTCGCAATCACCCTACCATTACACTTTAGCGTAAGTGCGTATAGCCCGAACGGGTAGTAAGACGTAGTAGTAATAATAATAATAATAATAATAATAATAATAATAATAATCACACTCAGCCAGAAGTAGTGGCCAAGCTAGGAACTATCATTCCGAGAGCCGAATTCAAATCTTGCGCGGAATGAACTTGTTTAGTGTATGAAAAGATGCTTGGTTTCCTCCACGCAAAGGAAAGGTTTTGTATTGTTGTAGAGAATAAGCGAGTTTTTATGTATTGTTGTAGAGAATAAGCGAGTTTTTAAAAAGAGGACTTCCTTCGACGTCTTATTTAAAATGAGTAATTAAGAGTAAATCAGTAAAGTTGAAGTAATTAAATACGTAATAAAGTGAGGCACGTGCCTGATAATCATTTTGAAATCTTGGTGAAGAACTTTTATGAGAGCGAAACTTTTTCACTAATAGTGCATCAGCAAAATCTTCTAGTTTGGTGAGCCAAAAGAACTCCAATTTTATTACAAGTTATATTCATCGTAAGGTGTCACCAAGTCAAAGTGATGAATTCAGTTCACTTACTAACCTATTTTCGTGTAGTAGGCCTATATAAATATAGGCCTACATCCTTTTGTTCTATTCAAATTCCATTGTTGGAAGGGACAGGAAAACTTAGTGAGGTTTTGCTATTAAAATTGCAAAAATCCCCGACCCTTTCTCGTGTCCACTACATCCTAACCTTAAACCCTAGGATTTGAAAAAAAAATTTGTGTCCTTAACTTGGCTTTTTTTTTTTTTAGACGTAACAGTTACTTAAAAGTCGTTCTCTAATCATCCATCTGGCAAACGGGCTTCTGTCAATTTGACAATTAAAGTCAGTTGACATTACTTGTCAAAGTAAAGATATACGTCCGCGAGGCAGATGGTTCGGGGCTGCTTTAAGATCCCTTCTGACAGTCGTGATAGGCCAAAACTAGCATGCACGGACTATACATACTCGTTAAGAATGGTGGTCTAGAAAATACCAACATCTATCTACAGTCAGAAAAATAAATGGTACGGCGCACCGCACAGACTTTCTCTCTCTTTCTATAAACTCGTAAGATTTCTGAACGGAATAATGTACATTGTATCATCACCACTCCACATAAGAACACGCATAAAATAATATACAATGATATAGAATCAATGAGAAAAGAGGCGCATCTTTGTCCACCTAAGAACATTTCAAACAGTTTAATGTCTTCCACAAGGGTCAACACTTCGTATTAAAATTTCGATTTCTGGTTAAAATTTTAACATTTTATAAGGTGTTGCAGATCTTCAAGTCATCGCATTGATATTTAATTATTCATTTATACATTTTGACCAATAAAAAATGTAAATATTGACTATTGAGTCTAAAATGGAGATAGATCATTGCTATGCAAACATTTCTCCTAAGAGCTTTAAGGAAAAATAACATACTTTTTTAGATACTTATATTTAATTACTCTATGGCATTGGAGAATTATTGCGTTAAGACTTAAGTAGTATATGTTTACAACTAAAGCTCACAAAATTGTATTAATATATTTGCAAATATCTCAGAAACTGTTGCTTTTATAAAAATATATGTCAAATAAAAGTTTTTTATTTCTAATAGTCCTACAATTTTGCAATGATAAGTTGTTTAGTTTCTCAAATAGTTGTGGAGATACGGAAATTAACGCTTCTGTAAAGTACCCTAAAAATCATTTTCATAGGAAAATGAAAATAGCCAGTTTATTTATAATCTTAATCAACGCCTAGATACGAATTTTAATCAAAATCGTTTGAGCAGATTTTGAGAAAACCAAATTTTTCTCTTTTCGCCCTTCAGTAAACTACCCTTAATTTTAAGTTTTTATAGACACACAGACAGACGGCATTGCAAAGACTATTTTTTAGGGTTCGGGGGGTCATGAGACGTCGACATCCATCAACATTTCAGGTTAGTTTTTTTTTACGGTCGCAATACTTAAACTTTAATGTCCAAAAAGTTAAAAAAATTCATATAATTGCGTATAGATTGAAAGTTATTGATTTTATAAAAATATGTTTCGGATAAAATATCTGTATTATAAATATATATACATATTTGTAATGCTAAGTAATTTCATATCTCAAATAGTTTCGGAGCTATTATAAAAAATGTTAATTTACGCATCAGACCGGAGCCCTTAAAGCCATTTTGCCGAAATATTGAGAGTAGCCATTTTGTTTGGAATATTTATTAATGTTCATAAATGAAATTTAATCAAAATCGTTAGAGCCGATTTTGAGAAAATCGACTTTTTCTCTTTTTGCCCTTCAGTAAACTACCCTTAATTTTAAGTTTTAATAGACACACAGACAGACGGCATTGCAAAGACTATTTTTTAGGGTTCGGGGGGTCATGAGACGTCGACATCCATCAACATTTCAGGTTAGTTTTTTTTACGATCGCAATACTTAAGCTTTAATGTCCAAAAAGCTAAAAATATATATATAATTGCGTATAGATTGAAAATTATTGATTTTATAAAAATATGTTTCGAATAAAATATTTGTATTATAAATATATATACATATTTGTAATGCTAAGTAATTTCATATCTCAAATAGTTTCGGAGCTATTATAAAAAATGTTAATTTACGCATCAGACCGGAGCCCTTAAAGCCATTTTGCCGAAATATTGAGAGTAGCCATTTTGTTTGGAATATTTATTAATGTTCATAAATGAAATTTAATCAAAATCGTTAGAGCCGATTTTGAGAAAATCGACTTTTTCTCTTTTTGCCCTTCAGTAAACTACCCTTAATTTTAAGTTTTAATAGACACACAGACAGACGGCATTGCAAAGACTATTTTTTAGGGTTCGGGGGGTCATGAGACGTCGAAATCCATCAACATTTCAGGTTAGTTTTTTTTACGATCGCAATACTTAAGCTTTAATGTCCAAAAAGCTAAAAATATATATATAATTGCGTATAGATTGAAAATTATTGATTTTATAAAAATATGTTTCGAATAAAATATTTGTATTATAAATATATATACATATTTGTAATGCTAAGTAATTTCATATCTCAAATAGTTTCGGAGCTATTATAAAAAATGTTAATTTACGCATCAGACCGGAGCCCTTAAAGCCATTTTGCCGAAATATTGAGAGTAGCCATTTTGTTTGGAATATTTATTAATGTTCATAAATGAAATTTAATCAAAATCGTTAGAGCCGATTTTGAGAAAATCGACTTTTTCTCTTTTTTCCCTTCAGTAAACTACCCTTAATTTTAGGGGTAGATATCCAATTCCAAAAACCCCTCGGGGCAACCCTATGAAAACCCTAGATATCAAGTTTCAGCTCAATCGGTAAAATAGTTTAGGCTCTAGTTGGAGGTACAGACAGACAGACAGACAGACAGACAGACAGACAGAAAGACAGACAGACAGACGGAAATTCAAAAACCACTTTTTCGGATTCAGGAAGTCATGAAACGTCAAAATTCATCAAAATCTCGAGTTCGATTTTTTTGACGATCACCATACTTTCTCTACCTGTAAGATAGAGAGAAAGTAAATATGTCTAAAATTATTATATTTTATCTATATCGATACTCTATTAAAAGTGATTCCTTTATACCACATGTCTTGACATAAGGACATATGAACGTAAATATTAATATACTTTGTAAAAGTAAGATGCAACCTTTTCTACCACGTATTTACTACAGTTACTGTAGTAATTAATGTTATTTGAAAGATTAATAACCATGTGTATGATATATTTTATAATATATTATAAATAATTAAAACAATAATGTTGTCCATAAAATAAATAGTATTTAAATATATGGTAGTTAAAATACTATTAATATAGACGCATATAAAACAAATAGCCTACTATGGATTGGTAAGTGTAAGTGTAACTGTTTTTTCTCAAAATATACATTAAATTGTTGTGTTACCAGTTAACTAACGAAAATCCCCCTGGACCCAGTTACTAAACAATAACCTGCTTCTCCTACTTCTAATCCTTCTTCTTCGCAACACTGGTATCCTCAACGGACTTGATGAAAGCTACAATCGCCTCCGAGGTGCGAGCATCCCTATAATCTTGAACAAACTTCCCCTTGTTGAAGAGCTTGACCGCTGGGAAGGACTGTATCTTGTAGAGATCCGTCACGTCAGGATTCGATTCTGAGTTAAGGGCCGCGATAGAGCTGGGAGACTTGTTGTTGTGCAGTTTCAGAGCCGCCTCCGAGTAGGCCGGCTTCATTTCCCTGCAGTGACCGCACCCTTAGACAAAATTAACTATATTAGTTGTATTTGTACTAAAAAAAGTTTATCACCGCGTCTTACTGTTCATTCGGGTTATATGCCTATGCATTAATTACGCTAATAGGCTAAGGATGATGAAAGTAAAGTTAAGAGGAATTGTACCCGAATTTGATTGGAGAAAGAATGGAAAACTGTTTAGGAAAATACACCCGACTGGGCTCTAACCATGATCTCCCAGTCTTCGACAATAGCTCCTTAGACCATGCTGCCACAAAAGCAGGTGTCTTAGTAATTGCCACGTCTTTCTACCCGTGTGGGATATCCTCATTTAATTACTTTAATGTGATAAGGATAAGAATTATTATAATTTAGAATAAGTGTACTTTCATTCCAATAAAGAAAGAGGGGTGAGCAATTTATGAAATAAAAACCTCTATAGGTTCTAAGCTCTAGCCGGGATTAGAACCTGATCTTCCCATCAGTGGCAAATCAAACTATTCGAACATGGTCAAAAACAGTGGTCAAAATAGGGACCAGTGACCCCGTTCCTGCCATATATCCCTTCCGTAGGTGCTGGAACGCTCACGTAGGGGCGATAGCCCCTCGGAGGAGGTAAGGCCTTAAGAATCACCCTAAAAGTACTTTCAACCTAAGTCACCCAGCGTGCACCTCGTGGAGGTGGCCTGACCGGCTTTACTAGCTGCCAACTGCTTAAAGTGTGGGGAGTCGAGCCCTCCCCCCTCCCCCCACTCCTCATTCACTTCCACACAAACAACCTCGACAAAAGTTTGGCCATCCATCAGACAAATCCTCAGGACGTTGCCCAGGGGCTGCCAAGAGGAACAAGAATTACCGGACCAGGAACATCCCAAATGCAGTGGCAGGAAGCCTCTTGTACCGTTCGAGTTGGTGCAGTCGACACGAGGGCGAGAATTCATTTCAAACCCGTGAGCTTCCAAACCCCACCCGACGCCACCCCTGGCTTCTCACCACAGACCACTCCGTTTATTATTCAAGAACTTGACTAAGATTTTCCTGTTAAGGTGGGATGGAAGGGTACGCGGGAAAAGGCAAATGTTTTTAGGCTTCTCCCCACAGACCACTCCGTTTATTATTCAAGAACTTGACTAAGATTTTCCTGTTAAGGTGGGATGGAAGGGTACACGGGAAAAGGCAAATGTTTTTGCAGTTTTTATGGCAAAACTTTTTTTGGCCAAAATAAATAAAATATTGCCCCAGTACAAACATAGAATTTAATTGTTTTTCACATATTGACACCAAGAGTTCCTGACTATCTATCATGAGCATGTTGGCATTATTTAACAAACTTTTTAAAGGAAGAGAAAAAGTCGTCATTAAATTCCAGAACATCCTTGATAGTTATTAAAGAAATTTTGAGGTCACCATGTGAAGAAAATTAAATTCTATGTTTGTACTGGAACAATATTTGATTTAATTTGGGCAAAAAAAGTTTTGCCATAAAAACTGCAAAAGACTGGCTTTTTCTCGCGTCCCCTCCCACCCAACCTTAATACTCATCAATAAAAAAATAGTTCCAAATAAGTTATCGCCAATTATTCTGCCCACACATTTATACACACATTTTCTTGGTGAAAATATACTTCAGCTCTCACACCAACGCTGTGACCGGATTCAACTAATAAAAATATGTTGAAGCGATAGGGACTTACATGAAGTATAAAACATGACGAGCACCGGTGTGCCTTCTTTGATAACCTTGTCGAAGGAGTCATCATCCAGGTGCACCACATATTCTGACCCTGGAAGATTGCCCCAACCCTTGGGCAAAGGTTTTTTAGCAGTTGCCATCCTATCAGCCAAGGGGCTCAGTCCAGCATGAAGCTTACTAAATCAATCTTCTGCAAAACGACACAAACAAAACTACACACGTGGCACAGCGCTCACTGGTGTCAGATACTCTTCACAGAACTGGTGTCAACATAAAATTGCCTGTATTCAGCGGCGCAGGAACGGGGCGGTACGGGGGTAAATTTTACCCCCCCCCNNNCCCCCCCCCCCTAAAAATTGAGGGTGGTAAAAATGATACTTTTTACCACCCTCCCCCAAAAATATTATAGTTAAACTTTTAGATAATTTAAAGATTTTATTGAGGCTAGATAAAAAGTTCACACTAAGGTAACATAACAACATCAGCTACTGCAGAAATAAGTTTTTCAATGCTTGTACGAAAAAAAAATCTATCTTCACTGCATGATGAGGCTACGTAGACTAAATCACCTGTGTCTGATTAATGAATAATCTGAGAGGCTCAACAAACTTGAAATTTGCAAAACTAGTTAGTGGTATTATAGCTAATAACAAATATATGGCAAAGGTGTATGGAAACCTACTTTAATTTTCGGTGTTTCATAATTTTTAGCTAAGCCACATCAGATATAATTTTTCTTAATTTGTTTTGTGTATATTAATTCTTATGTTTAGCATGACTAAAATAAATGAGAAAAATGCACAATGGAACCGTTAAATACAAGTATCCCTCGTCATACGCGATCTCACTTTCCGCGTTTTCGACATAACGTGATTAAGAAATAGTAAAAATAATGCATTGTCAGCAGTCACCCTGTGCGGTGGTGACGTGAGCTTGTGCACGCACATTCCAGTGAGGACAAAGATCCTTACTGTACAGTTTGGTGTTAAGGGGGTGGTATTGACAACATTGGAGATGCATGAGCAGAAGTTAAACAGTCCTGTATGAAGAGAGTTTGGAAAAATATTTGGCCTTAAGTTTCTGATTCTAATGATTTTGATCCTGAACACGAGTTTTCCAATTCAAATCATGGCATTGTTGACATAGCAAAATTTTGGATTTGAGGATATAGACCAGGTAAATGTGGATGAATTGCTCCAATCCCACTCAATAGAACTCACCAATGAAGATCTTCTAGAAATGGAGAATGGCATATAGGATGAAGAGGAATAGCACTATGTTGTTGAGCTTATCAAAAAACTTCAACAAAACAAATTGATGAATGATGTTAACACATTGACAGTGCAATTAGAATCATTGAAGGGAATGATCCTAACATGGATAGAAGTGCCAAAGTTGCCAAGGAGATTGAGTTATTTGGCTTACTACACAGCACTCTATAGAGAGAGGAAGAATGCTGACCGTCAGCTGAGTCTTGACCATTTCATCAAAAAAAAGTTGAAAATCTTCAGTCTAACGACCCAGAGCACTTCACAAGAGCAAGAGATGTCAGGCAAGAGCCTTCATGAGAGCAGGAGCTTACCGTCCCAAGGCCTTTCAGAGAGCAAGAGCTTACAGTCCAAGGGACTTAGAGGGAGCAAGAGCTTACCGTTCCAGGGCCCTCAAGAGAGCAAGAGCCTATCGCCCAAGGGCCGTCGAGAGAGCAAGAGCTTACCATTCCAGTGCCCTCAAGGGAGCAAGAGCCTATCGCCCAAGGGCTGTCAAGAGATCAAACAAGAGCCTATCGTCCCAGGGCCTTCAAGAGAGCAAGAGCTTAGCGTCCCAGAGCCCTCAAGAGAGCAAGAGCCTACAATCCTAGGGCCTTCAAGAGAGCGAACAAGAGCCTACCATCCCAGGGCCTTCAAGATCTTCCCATCCAAGGGTGGTCAATAGAGCAAGAGCTTAGCGTCCCAGAGCCCTCAAGAGAGCAAGAGCCTATCATCCAAGGGCCATCAAGAGAGCAAACAAGAGCCTACCATCCCAGGGCCTTCAAGAGAGCAAGAGCCTACCGTCCAAGGGCGGTCAAGAGAGTAAGAGCTTACCGTCCCAGAGACCTCAATAGAGCAAGAACTTACCGTCCTAGGGCCTTCAAGAGAGCAAACAAGAGCCTACCGTTCTAGGGCCTTCAAGAGAGCAAGATCTTCCCGTCCAAGGGTGGTCAAGAGAGCAAGAGCGTACTGTAAAGAACAAGATAGTGAATAATCCAAGTTTGCCATATCCAGTTAATTTATCATGCGATTGAAGATGAACAGTAAATGTACCTGTAGCATTGTATGAATTAGATGAATAATTAATTAAAAATTGTGTTTGCTTACAAATTTCAGGGGATTGAAGATTGACAATAGGTGTAGGATACCTATATCATTGTACAAGTTAGATAAATTAACAAAAATTGCATTCATTTAAGAGTTTTAGGTTTTTATTTACTTTTTTCCTTTGGAGTAATCCCTATATCACCCATATTAAAGTCAATTCACTTGCGTTTTCGTGTTACGCGATTATTTATCAGAATCAATCATTCACGTAGTGCGAGGGACAACTGTATTACATTTCCATGGTATTTTTTTATCTCAAAAATGTTATCCCCTATAAAAGCACATGATTATTTTCACCCCCCTAAATAAAAACGTTCCTACGCCACTGCCTGTTTTAATATTATTATTAACACAGTTTATAAATTGTTACCCTATACTTGAGGTTGTCTTTCATGTATGTTAATACAAAATCAGAAGTATTGATTGTATATCATGTGGGTAGCATGAAATAGAACACGAAATTGATGTTACTTTTGTAGTGCAAGAAGTACCGGTATACTAAAGGAAGTGACAAATAATACAGAATTAAAACAAAACTCATTTTAAAACCATGCCAGTCCACAAAAACACTATCAATATTTGACATGGATGTGGACAAATAAGCCTTTTGAAAGTCTTAATGTCGACTGGAAATAAGATACCTACTGAAAAGTAATTACTACAGTCTACAAGTCCTTATTGATTAAATAATGCCATCATTCAGGTCAGAAAATTAGATGCATTAATGTTCTAAATTAGAAATCAAGTTCCACAAGCACAAACAAAATTCGCTGATGTTTAATACATATTGTTTTAGTGTTGCTGTGGGTTTTATTTTGTGTTGAGGTAAGAGTACAAATTATTTGACCGGACTTCATATTAATCTCTCAACATTTGAAGGATAACTACACTCAACTTTGAACCCAGTTCTAAGACAAACCACTGAATGCATCCAACACCAGGATTTATTTGAACATTTTTGAAGCTAGGATTCTCTATTGAGAATTTAGATTTTGGACTGCT
This sequence comes from Timema bartmani, assembly GCA_902151455.1. Classification (NCBI taxonomy): domain Eukaryota; kingdom Metazoa; phylum Arthropoda; class Insecta; order Phasmatodea; family Timematidae; genus Timema; species Timema bartmani. The sequence continues at coordinate 355,451 of CABFWB010000277.1, forward strand.
AACCCTTTTTGTTTGATGGTGTGGTGCCAATCTTCCTCTTGCCATTAGGGTAGACGAAGAGCACATCAATACCATAGGTGAGTCACCGCTATGACACAATCGTCAACTTGAAGGAGCTAGCTTCTCCTCTATTGTTTTGCCCACCTGACCAATCAACGATCAGCTCGGTCCTCCAAGAGGCGATACATACTACCAAATGGGTGCGTTCCATAATCAGGGAGGCTGGGTAAGAATTATGCTGCCTGAATGGGGTTGCATGTGTTAAGACAGATTTCTAACATGGTTACCGACAACCTAGCTTCCTGCGAAAAAGTACCAGTACTACTTTTACGTTTGTTGAAAGAGAGAGAGAGAGAGTCGACCTCAGTTGTCTTGGGGTAAAGTGCTTGCCTTAGGACCTGATGGGTTTGACCCAACTGGGGTGGACGGATTTTTCTTGGGAAATAGAAATATGTAGTACAGTTTTCTTCGTAGAGGAAGTAAAGCCGTTGGTCCCATGTTGATTGTGGCATGTAAAAGAACCAGGGAAGGCGTGTGAAAATACCTTTGTTCATGTTAGTAGTCAGGACCATAATCAAGCACACCTAGACTATTAAAGAGGACATATTTAACGTTTTTTTAAACAACCAAGCTTTAGATTATTTTCAAATTAAGAGTACTTTGGAAGAGTTGCAACGGAGAAATTTATTTCAAGTAGGAAATACTATTATTTGTGGATGCATGGAAAAACACAAGTGCTTAACATTTTTTTAAATACAGGGCTTTAGTTGAAATTTAAAAGTACGGTGACAACAATTCAATTATAAAGGTTTATTTTCTCACAATTATTTGTAATAATCAGTAGTCATCCAAATTATGATCTTAAAGATACAATTGGGAAATATTAATTGTAACATTACCAACGAACTTCAATACTGATCGATAGGTGATAATAATTAGCTAGTATATGGTACAGAATAATTGTTTTTTAAATCTTATTGGTTATGAATATACAAAACTGTGTATATGTGTGTATATATAACCTCAAATTATAGGTGATATTGTGCTTTAGTTACTGACAAGCGATTGCGACTGTTTGTAGAAGAGCCATAAAGGGCACCTATCTAAAATAAGTAACAGATGTGAATAGGGCAATAGCTTTAAGCGTGATGTCTGTACATTACATTGTAAATAAATCCACACCAAAAATTAAACAAACAGCACATCCGAAAGAAAAATAATTTTTGCGTTGCATTTGGGTCCATGTTTCTTGAATACTATTATGACAATGTTATTATGTCTTACCATACTATTATAAAATTCAACAGCTTTCTAATTAAATAAATAAAATAGATTTTAAAGAGGTACTAAAAAAAATTTAGAGAATTTTATAAACGGAGATGATATAAACAACACGTATGTAAAGCCAAATTAGATGTATCTTCCTTGGATTGAGATGCTTTGTTCATTTTTAATGGGCGCTTTATTATGCTATTAAATGCACCACCGCACTTAATTGTCCTTTAAGATGCTTGAGTATTATTAATGCGTAAGTGCTGTCATAAACTGGGTGTTTTGTGGTCAGAAAAGGGCAAATATTAAGAAATGAGAACTTTATTTTAAAGTATAAATAAATATCAGAGGACTATTAAACAAAACTATCAAGCTATGGAACAGAAAATTAATTATAATTAGAAACAAATTTTGAATGTGTCATCTGTGTCATTCAGGTTTCGAGGCAAGTAGCATGTTTGTATTAAGAGATTGAATTCTAAATGTTTATAAACAAGCATTTCAATTTTCTTTTACATATTTCTCCAGCTTGTTTATTAATTCCTTTAACAACGAAAGAAAAGTATCCTTGGGAGTTGTGGGGAATTTTGAACCCAACTTTCACTTCTTCCACTTTGTTAAGATGCCACGCCATAAAATGTACTTACATGAATTCATAAACTTGCCGGTTTAAGCTCCCTGTTAAAAGTTGGAAGGCTATGTTTTTAAAAGCCACAACATGAGAGGTGCGGTTATTGATCTCTATAGTATAACTGAATGGACATCTGTGGTTGATTGGTTCGATCTGTCATCTGCATACCATTGTGTAAGATAGACAGAAAAGTTCAGGTATCTCTTTCTCTCTTACACTCATACAAGGAAATGTGGCATTTTGACATCGTTCATTAATTTGATTGAATATATAAGATACATCAATATGTGATTATTTAAATGAAATAAATGTATTAGTAAAAGCTTTAAAGAGCATAACTAAGTTCGAAACTGGTGAATTTTTTCTTTAAATAAGTTGATTTAGGCTAATATATACGATGATTTTTGAAGGAGGCTCGTTTGGAAAACTTTATCTCGTACCAGAATCCTACCCTTGTTTAGGTAGGATAAAATACCTTCCAGATGGAAATTTCTACTTCCGTTCTAAATGGCCGTTTATACTACCGGAATACTAATATATGATAATAGTCTTGTACGAAATAAACCCTTAAAGATTGGGATTCTTACTAAAATCAGCGTTTAGTAGATACCGTACTTCCTACAGGCCTATAACCTAAATTATCGTTTGATCGTAAGACTTCCACATAGAGTATGTCATTCAATCAAATGTAATACAGTTTTTAGCTAGCTTGTTTCATTATATTGATCAAACTTTCAACTTAATATGGTTTCCGAAAGCAATATACAAGCTAAATGCCAACTTTAAATGTAAGTGTAGTCTTGGCAGACTGTAAACAATATGAATGGTAACTACATATTTAAATATATTAACGATTGTATTCGTATTTGTATAGTATTACCTGTAAAACTTAATTGTATATCATTTAATGTAAATGTTTCTTCAGGTAAGTGGGGTATAATACTTCATTATTTTCAAACAATAACACTTTTATTCATCGGATACATATTTTCGTATAAGAACATTGACATAAACTGTTAAATCTTTCCCCCCACAATGAAGTAGACGATAAACTTGAGCGTCACGCTTTGCTCCTTGGCAATGTCTATGTTTATGTCCATCCAGTATAATATAGAGGTTGTTTTGGAAAAAGTGCGTGATAATCTCTATGGATATGTATCCACCATCAATCATCATTTGTTCATTTATTTACCTGTGTGTGGGGTTATCTGGCGTATGGCTAATATTTTAGTCCTATAATAGCTATAATATATGATATAATATACACTGTAGGATTGGTGGTGATGACAAGCAGAAGGTTATTTATTGCAAGCGTAATTAATACTACTAACCTATCTTCATTATAAATTGGGCTGCTGCTATTTAATTTATTTTGATCGATAGAAACCAGAATGTAATTATTATAAGAATCTTTGATCGGATTTCAAATACGTTAACAATTTTTTTTTATCAGGCATAGCGTTTGAGTACCTAATCAGCATTTTTTTGTGAGAGCAAAAAAAACCTTTCTTTATTATATACAGCATGCTACATGTACTGTACACTGACCTAAAATGTACTTCTTGTGGACTTTATGCTACACTTGGCTTGAGGGACATCCCTCTTGAGATTCCATAAGTAGTCAACAAGTATTTTTGAGTGCCATTTGCCTTGGTAACACGTTTACACGGTAGATTTTTCCTAGTGAAAACGTTTTCCGTGCTGCTTACAACTCCAATGATGTTGGGGGTGGGGGGNAAAAATATTAATCCAAGAAATTAATTTTAAAAGTTAAATTCCATCCCATTTTACTGTAGTTCTAAATGAGCTCACAAGCTGGCTGTATTTATCTTCCTTGTGGTTTCTCAATAATTTTTAACAACTTTTTAAAGGATATCCAAGCAGCCACTTGGGCTTAGTTCAAACTACCTTCAAATGTAGAATAATTTTTAGTTCCCTTATTTTTGGACCAACAAATATTCTATCCTTGATCTTCCTTTATTTTAGAAAACTTATCTTTCAAGAAAAGAAAACCTTGGTCATTATGATCCATAGCTTTGACCAAATAAATCATCAACCCTAATTTGTTGTGTAGTGGTGGAAGATTTCAAGTGGCTGGAGTGTGTGCTTTTATCTATAGTCACTGCTTTTTATGTGGTTTTCCTGGTTTTCCTGTTCCTACTGATCTACTCATACAAGAAGCCACATATTTGTGTACAACCCGGAGTTCAAATAAAAGACCTATCTTTTGAAATATCCATAAATATGCTATGAATGTTTCTCATACTATACTGGTCAGTAACGGTTTAAATTTTCGTATAATTATTTCATGTGAGCAGCATAAGCAAGAGGGTTTTATGAATACTCATTTCCATTGGGGGACACGACTCATAATTCCAAATTAAGGTTTGACAAACCAATGAAAATTCACAATTCTTCAGGATTGTACTGATGTCCCAAGGCCTCAAGTAAGGAGTCCATGTCATTGCAGTAGGGAGAAAGTCATCGGGCTTGGGGCAGATGTGTTCAAATTAATGTTGCCTTTGACGGAAATACAAATTTTGTAACTTGCTGTCTGAAAGATGTCATCCTTTCAATCTTGAAGCCAATATTTCAGATTGATATTTTTATACATGTGTTGATCACAAACTAAATTAAATTAATTCTGACTGATTAATTAAAGTTTAATATAAATCGTAGTTTTTTTAAAAAAAAGTAGTGTTTATCTTTTTCATCATCACCTGCTATGTCGTTCTGAAACTCAATAATACCAACATCTGTTTCTTTTAGATACTTACCTATACTGTAAGATTCATGTTTCTGGCAATACATAATATATTGAAATCTCTGGATTGTGGGGCATAGGCTTTATCGTTGAGGGAATATAAGAATATTTAACATTATGTCTCGTCTTAGTCGCTATTGCAGAGATTTTTGTCATGTAAAAATAGTAAGGTGTGGAGTGTTTGTTTGGTTATCTTCAAACCATGTGAACTGCAAAAACCATGGTACAAGATCGTTTTAGTCAGCCATTCAAAATAATTACAAATGAAGTATAGCAGATATGAGGAGCCCAAATAGATGTCCTGATAGTATGTTGGAAAAATTAAATGTTTTAAAATTATATCCATATTTTGTCATGACGGTGTATGTTCAAGGCATTGATCTCTATAATATAACAGGATGGACATTCACATACACATTTCCAAGGACTAAAGCGTGACGCTAATGTTTATCGTCTGCTATACGGCGTGGGAACAGATCTAACGGTTTCTTTCAATGTTATTATGCGAAAACATGTTTCTGATGAATAAAAGTGTTATTGTAAGTATTATACCACACTTTCCTGGAGAAACATTTACATTAAAAATATTTAAATATGTAGCTGTGATAAATGCTGTTTACAGTCTGCCAAGACTACGCTTATATTTAAAGTTGGTTATTAGTTTGTATATTGATTTCAGAAATCATATTATAGTGAAAGTTCGATAAATATAATGAGCAAGGTTACTTAAAACTTGATTATATTTGTTTGAATGATAAATTTTGTGTAGTTGCCATACATTCAAACTATCACTTAGGTTATAGGCTTGTAGAAATTATTATTATTATTATATTATCATTTTTTTTTAAGTTGGCTCATGTCTTGTAAATTGCTTTCAGAAACCATATTATGTTGAAAGTTAGATAACTATAATGAAACAAGTTAGCTAAAAACTGTATTACATTTGTTTGAATGACATACTTTGTGTAGAAGTCTTACGTTCAAATGATAATTTAGGTTATAGATTTGTAGGAAGTACATTATCTACTAAACCCTGATTTTAGTAATAATTCCAATCTGTAAGGCCTTATTTCGTACCAGAATATTATCATATATATAATATTTTGGTAGGATAAACGGCAATTTAGAATGGAAGTAGAAATGTTCTTCTGGAAGGTCTTTTATCCTAGCTAAACACAACTATAAGGTAGGTTTCTGGTACGAGATAGAGCCTTACAAGCAAGCTTCCTTCAAAATTCATCGTATATATTAGGCTAGAGCAACTTATTTGAAGAAAAAACTAACCAGTTTCGAGCTTTGTTATACTCTTCAAAGCTTTTACTAACATATTTATTTCATGCAACCAATCACACATTGTTGTATCTCATATAGTCAATCAAATTTATGAACGATGTCAAAATGCTACATTGCCTTTCATATGTGTAAGAGAGAAAGAGATACCTGAAAGTTTTTTCTCTCTTACACAATGATATGCAGACGACAGCTTAAAAATTTCAGCCACAGTTGTCCATCCAGTTATATATATCAACTTAGCGCACGTAGAAAATAAATTTAAACTACTAGCATTCACCAAAAAGAGAACTTTTTTTGGATTTAGTGTCGCTGGCTACCCTTTAACTTATTTGTTTGATAATGTATATTGAATACAAAATAGCTCCCAGAAGTCCGCCATAACCACAATAAGCTAACCGTTTCTAGCCAACATATGAAAAAAAATAACACTAAACCAAATTTAAGTTCCAAAACTTCTAGGAGAGCGCAATAGAATCTAGAATTGGTTCCAAAACATCTCATAGAGAGCATTAAGGATAAAAATTTAGTTCTGAAACAGAAAATAGAGCGCAGCATAAAAAAAAATATAGTTTTAAAGGATGTAATTAATAATTAAAAATGATAAAATAAGAAAATAACATCTGTTGGAGATCAATTGAGAAGGAATAAAATAAGTAAAAACAGGCTATAGATAAACTATGTGTGTGTGGAGTCTAGATCTGCCAGAAATTTGGAGAAAATGAACTTTAAAATGAAATGTTGGTTTTAGATAGCCCTAAAAAGAATCTAATTTAAGGTTTCACAACTACCATATTTTAAAATGCCACACGCGCTCACATGGTGACGATTATACTCATAGGTGTCTACAACTAATCTACATAGGTGTGGTACATGGGTCTGCCGGATATTTGGAGTAAATTAGCTTTAATTTGGAACTTACGTATTTAATAGCGCTATGATGGCTCTACTTTAAGGTGCCACAACTTCTATATTTGAAACTGCTACACGATCATACATGGTTGCGATTACACTCATATGTGCCTAAAACTAATCTACATATGTGTCGTACCTGGGTCTGCCGGATATTTGGAGTAAATTAGTTTTAATTTGGAATTAACGTGTTTAATAGCGCTATGATGACTCTACTTTAAGGTGCCACCACTTCTATATTTGAAACTGCCACACGACCACACATGGTGGCGATTACACTCATAGGTGACTACAACTAATCTACATAGGTGTGATAACTAGGTCTGCCGGATATTTGGAGTAAATTAGCTTTAATTTGGAACTATGGTTCATGGCCTAACAGGCACCCCCTGTAGGCACTGTTATGAACACATGGCCATAGTTCAATCCGTCAAGATAATACTTCTATTTTTCAGGATAACCGGAGTGTACCTGTTTATAAACAAATAAACTTATGAGTAAATGTAGAAATAATGGATTACTCTAGAATGGCCCTTTATTATTATTATCAATCATATTTAAACGTGATCTAATCTCGACATATGTTAATTACAATTATTAATCCACTAAACCAAAAAAATAATCAAATGAGTTAAATCCCAGATATAAATATGTTAATTAATTATTTGTAAAGTTCTAACCTATGCTCAGAACGATTATTTTGTTGAAAATTTTGATACACGTATTCTTTGTAGGCGTGACTTTGATTGGAGAAGTGGACAAAAATATCACACCTGAGATAAATATTCCATGTACTTATAATATATAATTTTGATACTACTTAAATAATTTGTTAGTATGAATCCTAATATTATGGAAGACATCTAAATAAGTAGTGCTACTTGTAAATTAGATCAACACTTATTGAATGATGTTAATCATAGTGGCGTATGTGATAAATTATTGACTGCAATGTTTATGCAGATGTGGCCATATTGCTGTGTGATGCTGATAGTCTTAATTTCGGGTCCTGGGCTCGCTGCAGATTGCACAGGATACGGTAAGATAAGAATTGTCAGGATAAGAATTTGTCAACCATGAAATGAAGCTTTCTTACCTTAATTGATTACATCATGAACTCATATTATAAGTTTTATCATAATGGAACAAATCAAGGTAGGATTGATAACTTTTAGGGTAAAGGGAGGCTGCCAGCATTCATGTTGAGTAAGAGAGAGAAACATTTATTGAAGATAAGATCAGATGAGATTTAAACCCAGACCTGCACATCAAAGGCAAACTAGACAGGAAGAGAATGTGGTTTGGTCCACTTGCCCAAACATTCGGGCAGTTACACTCTGATTTTCATAGAAGCACGTTATTTGAAAACTGAAAGCTCATGTTGCCATATCGGCATAGATAAAAATATTATAATTGTATTAATATTTTTTGTCCATTTAATTATTTATGTAAAAATAAACCATACAGTAATTGGTAAAGATATATTATTTGGAGATTTTGAAAACTTTTGATAAATTTTAATTAATAGGCCTGGATAAAATATATTTCTAGAATGCCAAATTTTAGTGAATGTCACTGCCCGTTTCTAGTTGGTGACTTTTCCCCACCCCAATCCCAGGAAAGGGATTGGTGGGGAGCACAAGAGACGGTAGATGGCTATGGGTTCTTCTTTTTTTTAACTGTCATTATAAAACTAGTATAATAATATAAAAGAATAGCGTATAACCCGAACGGGTAGTAAGACGCGATGCCAAATATTATTATAGAAGGATGTTTACAAATTATACAATATTTAAGTATGGACACTATGAGCACGTCTTCGTCCCATCCTACAA
>CABFWB010000278.1:0-37065 GCA_902151455.1 Timema bartmani
GTAAGGAACGAGAATTAACGCCAGTGTTTTTGCAGTTTTTATAGCAAAACATTTCTTCGGCCAAAAAAAGTCAAATATCGCTTCAGTAGAAAAATAGAGTTTAATTATCTTCACGTGGTTATATCAACAGTTGTTGGATATCTGTCATGAGCATAGCAGTATTAGATGAGAAACTTTTTAAATTAAGAGAAAAAGTTGTCATTAGATTCTAGGACACCCTTGACAGATATTCAACAACTGTTGATATCACCACGTGAAGAAAACTAAACTTTATATGTTTTTACTGGGGAAATATTTTATTTATTTTGACCCAACAAAATTGCGCGCTATGAAAACTGCAAAAACACCTTCTCTCATATCCCCTTCCATCCCAATTTAAAACTCGAGTTGATAAGTGAGACAGTCAGAGAGTTATGTCAGATGACGTGGAACACACATATCTTTAAAGTTGGGTGATTGGGTGTAATCATCAAAAAAGCATGAATAGTAAAAATTTGACGCTCTTAGAATATGCCGTTAGACCAGAGGCGGCCAACCCGCGGCACCCGTGCCACTGGTGGCACGCGAAAGCATTTTAAGTGGCACGCCTAAAGTCACAAACTATAACAATAACAAATTTGACAAACCAATATATTACCTAATTGGGCCAAGTAAATAAATTTCTAAAATGTTAGCTCTACTAAGTTGGCCGTCTCTGCTGTATTGTTTCCCGCTAATCAAGCTAACTTTCTCTTCCCCTTCCAATACAACCCCAACCCCTTCTTCCCCTATCAAGTGCCACCCTGATTATTCCAGTAGTCAAGGACACATTCCTCAGTCTGCACAAATCAAACTTTTCTGCTCGCTTTGCTTTTCGGTGCCAAACTGACTGGTGTGTACTGTGTTATCCTCAGCTGTAAAATATTTATGTTTTTGTAGTGATTTACTTGCCGTTAGTGTAGTTTTGTAATGGCCTTAATCAAGCCATCTAATTCCAAAAGTAAGTACGAAGACAATGTTGCTCTTCGGGAGTTTAATAGTGAATGGGAAGAACAGTTTTTATTTACAAAGGGAAAATATTCTACGCCTGTGTGTCTTAATTGTGGGGCTAAGTGTTGCAGTTCCCAAAATGTACAATTTAAATCGGCACTTCAAACAGATGCATCCCGTTATTATTAACATAAAATATACAATTGACTCAGCATTAGGAACAGAATTTGTAAATAAAAATAAACATTCGTTGACTGGGCAGCAAATGCTTTTTAAAACAAAATGTTATCAGCTGATGGTCAAAGTTTCTGATTAAATCGCCCTCATCATTGCTCGAAATAAGAATCCATACTAGGAAGGAGAAGAGATAATAAAGCCAAGTCTAATGGCCTTTTCAAAAGCCATTGAAGATCTTAATGTCCATAAAACGGCAGATGACGTTGCACTTTAATGAAATACAGTTAAGAGGCGGATCGATGAGATGTCTGGTGAAGTTAGCAACCAAGTAGTTTCGTGTATCAATACTTGTAAATACTGTAACGAGATTAGTGTCTAATAGTGGGACCAGAGTGCTCTCATTGACTGCGCTCCCTGTTCTGTCTGTCTCCCTCCTTGTCTAGCAGGTATGCAACGGCCTTCCCACTTGGCTGGGGGGTCAGCGATAGCCAGGTGTGCTCAGTACTTGGTTCCCAACCAGTGAGTCCTGGAGTGGGCCAGCGGGTCTAGTGTTCGTGTGACGCGTGTCGGTATAGTGTGTATGGTGCAGGGACCAGATGGCGGAGGGCCGTGAGGGTCTTGAACATTGAATGTAAGTTGTACCGTTAACAAACATTTTAAGAAACTGATATTTGGATATTTAACTAGTTATTCAGTATTTTTTTTATCAACAAGCTGTTTACTTGATTTAGTGTAATTCTAGTTTATGTGTTTTCATTTGTTTATTAATTTAAAAACATTTACTAGTATTACTTAACTCAGTGAACTGCTTAGTTATCATTGATTCAACGCAATTCTATTAATTATGTTTTCATTTGTTTATTAATTTACAGACTATTACTTTGACTACTTAATTTGTTGAATTGTTTAGCTGTATATTTAATTTTGTGAATGTTTCTGAGTGGTGTTTTTAATAACCAAAACCTTGGGTGATCTGCGAGTGTTTTAATTCATATTTAACTTGCAACATACCATAATATCCCCAAAAGAACTCGTGGTTCACACGGTCACGTGTGAACGGCCCATGATCCTCCCAGGTCACGCGCGCCCTACGTTACAATACTTTTCCATCGCCTTGGACGAGAGCTGCGATTTAAGTGACACTGCCCAACTTTGCGTTTATGTGCGTTGTATCAACGAGCAATTTGATGTTACTTAAGAGCTTCTAGACTTGCACCAGTTAGTTTTATGTAGAGGAGAAGATATTTTGAAATAAATAAAACTAGTTATTGCAAACCACAGTTTAGATTGGGATAAATTATACAGTGTACGTACGGATGGGGCCTTGCCAATGACTGTTAAAGTAAACAAATTTAAATATTAATGAACTCGTTAACGTTAAAGAGCTCCAGAAACCTCACTGAAAGCTGAAATATTTATTTTTTATTATTAAAAATTGTTGTGATTTCTACTAGTATCGAGTTGTTTTATTATGCTGTTTTTTATTAACTATCATTAATAAAACATAATTATAGAGTTACAGTGTGTGAACGGTGTACAGTAGCTGTGGATTGTTTTTTGAATGAATATTCTTGAAACATGCAATTTTCCATTATAAGTTAAATATTTTATGTAGGGTTTTGTTATTTTTTTTCTGATATCTTATCTGAGAGACACAGATATAGCCCAAAACTCCTAATACAATCAGCATTCAATTATATATATTACAGTAATACATTATCAATTTTTAAATGGGCCTTATTTATTGTTGGTTATATTTTTCTAAAGATGTTGTGGTACTGAGGTAAAGTTAGGTTAGAGATTTTAGGGTGGAGTGGCACGCCAAGGATTCTTAACGCAAATAGTGTCACGCCAGAAAAAAAAAAGTTAGCCACCTCTGCGCTAGACCTTTTCTATGAATGTGGAATTCCTAAATTTTCGATGGCTACAGCTTTGGTACCGATACTTTGTGGTAGACTTACCCTAAGCACGTGATAATGTTGCTAGGGCTGCGCAAACAGTTATTTGCTTGAGCGTGATCATGTAGCTGTTGATCCTAGGATACAGACAAGGTATGCGCCAGATACTCAGCCTTAAGGGGAGTCTTGCTGTGCTCCTTGAGCCAAGGTGAGTCCTTGGACAATGGAGAGTGCAGTTCTAGGGGATAACAGCACTTACAAGAGAAACAACTCAAGATAACAGCATTTACAAGTGAAACAACTCATGATAACAGCACTTACAAGAGAAACAACTCAATTTAAATTGTGTTAGTTGTAAAGGGGCGGCGGTCACACACAAGAGTACCAGCAACCCCTCCCCCAGCTCACACCTTAAAATGAACCAATCTTTTCAGAGAAGTAACTAGTGGACGGTATTTGAAAATTGTTTACAACTTGACAATTTGCAAAACATTCGCTTGAACAAATAAACAGTACGATGCACCGGACAGACTTTCTCCCGCTTTTATCTTAAAAGAGACATTTACTAAAAACTCGCAAGATCCGTGAAAATAAATGATAGATCTATACATTGTTGTAGCAACATTACACCAAAGATCATAAATGAAATAATATACACTGTTACTTACTAACTCTATAGGCTATGCCATTAGGATCTAGGAACGCTGTTACAGAAAAACTGAAGAAAGAGAAACATCTTTGCCCACCAAGAGCATAAGAATCAAATTCATTTTCAAAGACCTGAATTAAAAAATATATATACTTGCTTATAGCGCCGAAACCATTGGTTTTATAAAAATATATTTCAAATAAAAGATTTTATATCTTTAAAAGTACTACAACTTTACAATGCTAAGTTATTTCATATCTCAAATAATTGCGGAGAAATTATCAAAATTGGAAAGTTTCCCCCATGTTAAGTACCCTCAAAGTAATTTTCATGGAAAAATAGCTTCCATCTTGTTTATAATGATAAACAGTATCTAGATATAAAGTTTAATAAAAATCGTTAGAGCCGATTAAAAAAAACCAATTTTTTCTTTATTTTTTGCCCTTTCGTAAGATACCCTTGTATTTGGGGTTAGCTATACTATTCCTAAAAACCCTCGGGGAGACCTTGTGTTTTCAGATACCAAATTTTAGTACAGTCGGTAATTAGTTTTGGCTCAAGCCCAAGGTACAGACAGTAGTACGGCATTGCGAAAACTACTTTTTTTGTTTCACGGGGTCATTTACCAGAATTTACCGTTCAATTTTTTTGACGATCACGATACTTTCTCTCAGAGGTGTCGAGAGAAAAAGTAAAAAAAGACTTGTATTATAAGTTTTCTTAGTAATTTGCAGTCTGAGTAGGCTCATTTGGGAAATCGGTTTAAGAGAAAAGGTGGGGCCGATACTTGAACCTAGCTTTGTGGAAGCCGGTTTATCGACAATAGACGGCCATTTTTGTCTGTTCTCTAGTAAAACTATATTTAAAGTGAACTGTTTTTTAAAATGCCCGCTTGGTAGCGATGTTGTCAAGTGGGTTGCATGTGGCGATCCCCGTGACGTACTCAAGCTCCCACAGTGAGCACAGCCATTCTAGCCTGGAGGCTGTGGTTCTGGTGTATACCTTGTCTGTGACCTCCGAGGCTGTGGTTCTGGTGTATACCTTGTCTGTGAACTAGAGTGAGATGGACGAATATGCAAGTCAGATAAATATGTGAAGAATGAGACAGAGCAACCAGATGTCCTCCTTTTCCCGGGCATGGCCCTACATTTCAACCCTCTGTCCGGTGTCCGGGTAATTTTTAAAAAACTATAAAATGTCCTCTATTTTGAGAAAATTAATAAATTTTATCATTCGTTTATGTCATTTGTTCTCAAAGTGATCTTTCATTCATAAATTCTGCCATAAGATGGCATTTCAGCTATCACTAGTGGTCTTCGTGAGTTTTCGTCGGCAAACTCGCCCCTGCTGTGTTTACGTGATACAATTTATTATTTGTATTGGCTGCGTGTATGCCATCAGCAACCAATCACAGCGTGAGTCCTAATTCATAAGTTCATTTGAAAGATATACATGAACCTACAATAAAATGTGTAATATGGTTATCAATACAACCCATGAAGTTAATTAGTATGATTTCATTTTGAGCTTTTATTTTATAAATGTCCTAAATCTTTTCTTAAATGTCCTACATTTGTTGAGTCCTTGTTCCCCATTGTGCCAGAGGCATTTGTTCACCCTGAATATGACGAGTTCCCTCCCTCCCACGATGGCGTCGAAACCGGTAGACGCAAACTCTGCCATGGAAAAGAGAGGGTAAGCCACTTTGTTTAGGTCGTTAGGGTTGTCTTTGAATTAGGTAAGGCTTTTTTCCTGAGTTTTCAACCCACCCCTGACCTCCCTTAAGGTATTGTAAGATTTTCCACAACCCTTACTTCCTACCCACTCTATCTTGCGTAATTTGTTCCTATTTGATAAATTAGATTATCGTTTAGTTACTCTTAGACATACGTATTTGAAATTTTATAGTTACAGTAAAATTAGCTGTAGCACATCATAATTAAATTAAATATAAGTGGAATTCTATAGTTAATACATTTTCTAATTATTATTTTTTTTTAGATTTTATCTAATCTAAACATAGAATTTTTTTTTAGGTAAGATGAGTTCTGATCCTCCACCCTCCACCCCCGTCGTAAGAAAAATCAATAAAATAAATACCCCTTACCCCCCTAAAAAAAACCTTACGTAAGTTAATGTCGGCCCCATACCCCGGAGCGTGTGTGAAGATGTTGACAACATGAAACATTAACAATCCCCGCCTAACTCGCGAGTCGATAAAGGTGTTTTACGTCAGGTTTACTGCTAGTTACCCAATTAAAACCCCGCAGCAGTTCCGAGAACCAAGTGCAACGTTAGACGAGTCTGAAAACGTCCGCAATATTGACAACCTCCCGACTTCATTACCGTGAATTGATGCTCCTTTCCCTTTGAGCTGACGGTCATCAATCAGAGACCTGATGCATCGTGGAGTAGCGTCTCGCCCCCTGAGACCAGTTCCTTTGAGAAGAGACAAGTTGGAGAGGAAAAAAAACTGGGATAGTATCTACCATTGAAGGGGTAGTGTCGTATAAGCGCTCATGAATTGTGTTACGTGCAGGAGTATTATGCATTACTTGTTTTTAGATCAATCTCTTGACATTCAAGGTAAATATAATCATCAGTTTGTCAATGATCTTCTATTTAGCATTCCTAGGAGCGAGTATTAAAAATCAAACAACTTGATATTCTCTCAGAAGTTGTGAGGCCGGGTTCAAATCTCAGTTAGTGATATAGTAAATGTATACTAGAGTCTGTTCATGATAGGTTTTTACCTGAGTTCAAGAGTCATATGTTTGGGTTTTGGGTTGCCAACACTTGTAAAGGATCAATGTTTTGTTATATATTTTAAGTTTTTTAATTACCTCTTATAGTTTACATTTAAAATTACATAAACTTAAGTTTTCTCATACTATTTCATTACTTTTAATAATTTCCTTTTATCCAACTCAAAACAATATTTTAAACATAATTAAAAGTACTTATTCTTAGTTTTGAAACGTTATTGACTATATGTAATATAGTGCATACATCAATACCTTTTGATACAAGCATCATATTTACTTGGAAAAGAGAAAATATTTGTCATTTTTTAAATATATAATGAATTATTTTATGAATATTTTATCGTATTTCGAAATATTTAACTGAATGAAATATTTATATCCAATGCGTGGGTGCATCATTATAAAAGACTCGTTTCCGTCATGTTCAACCACATGATTTAAATTTGTCGGTCGCCGTTTTGAAGCTATTTTCATTAGACCTTTTGTGGAAGTGCTGTGAATATTAATTTTTTTAAGTGGAATAAAACGATAAATAAGCTTTGTGTCCGACCTCAAATAAATATATAAATAATATTGGCCAAAATTATTGTGGTTAACTATCACATTCATACATTACCATCTGTTTTCATTACAGTTATCCAAAGTGATAGATGTCAGCTGTTGGTGTAGGGATACATTTGGGACTATTTCTAGTAACTTTTTGAGCTGTCATCCAAGTAAACTTAGGTCATGAATGAGTTATAGCTCAGCTGAGCGAGAACAGTAACTTTTTGGTCTACCTTGATAACAATAACTGAACTGACCTACTTCGGTGGACGCATGGTCTAAGGCGTCACTCTCACAATAGACTATACTGACGATGACATGAATCTCGGGGTTCGAATCCCGGTCGGGTGTACTGAGGCTGGCTTATCCTAAATGGTATTCCACTCTTACTCCACACGCAAATGATGGTAATCTTCCTCTAAATTAAACCTTCCTTATCTATAACTCATTGGCGTAATTAGTATATATGTGTATAACCTGAACAGGTAGTAAGTAACGGTGATAACAAATTCAATTAAAATATAACTGACCTGCTCAACACAAAGCTATCAAGGTAGGTCTGTGGGAGAGATATACAGTTGTAGCGTGGGTTAGCTGGTGAGCAATTCACTGTACGACAGCGAAGTAACACCGCGCGGATTATACAGCAAACAGCACAAATCAAAGTGAGGAGATCGTTTTAGAACTCTTGAGAGTAGATCAGTGTCGGCTCTGAGATGTGTGTTTAGTACGAATACAGCAATAAAACCTGTACATCGAGCACACGTCGGGAAATAGAGAGGAGAGGATGGCACGCCTGGGACGGTTTTAACGGCTCTCTTTATGTTGGATAGTTTATTCCATCCTCTTCCCCGCGACTGGTGGACCTTTCAGACTGACAGGAAGAGGATCCATTTCCAGGAGACACGAGAAACCTCTTTCCCCTCTTCAACCTTCCCCGACCCTCCCCGCACACTCTTGGAGTTACTCTAGCATGAACAGTTACACGACCAAGTACACAAACTTCGGTGATGGACCAACTTACACTTGCCTCCATTACTCTCAGTTCAATAATGTTCTCCCCAACTTACATCTACCTCCATTACTCTCAGTTCAATGATGCTCTCCCCAACTTACATCCACCTCAAATACTCTCAGTTCAATAATACTCTCACCAAATTCTGCTTGCTTCCATTACTCTCAGTTCAATAATACTCTCACCAAATTCTGCTTGCCTCCATTATTCTCAGTTCAATATTCAAAGTTGTACCAGATTAGCCGCACAGTTTCTTATCCATGTCAAATACATAATATGTTTCTCTTTCTGCACGAAAGAACTCTGAAGCCGAGATACTCGTGTTTGAACATTTATCTGAACATGTTCAGCGTTCAGAGAGCCTAGCACCCCTTTTTGCGCCCGCAGCCAGATCTCAAGACGCCGATACCTTTTTGCGAGTCAAGCTTGTGCGCTGATATTCCAGACACGCCGGGAATGCCAGCTTTGAAGCGGTTTCCTGGAGCCCCCGAGTGTAGGAGAGGTTGCCTTCTCAACAGGGGCAGTGTAGAGACGCACTCCTGGAGCACCCGAGTGTAGGAGAGGTTGCTTTCTCAACAGGGGCAGTGTAATGACACCTTGCACCTAGTAGAGGGCATGCGAGACCAGAAACAAGACCCATTCAGAAAGTATAAATATTCTACCCGACCGTGACTTGAACCCAGATTCCTACAAGTATTGTCTGAAGCGCAACGCATTCAAGATACTTCCCACGCCAGAGGGTCTAGTTTCTTCTGGTGTTGAGCCAGCGACGTTTCAAAACCGTCAACTTGCATTCGAAGTTGTAGGTTTTTTTAAACTTTTTAATGCCAATAATAAAAACATAACTAAGCAGGTGAACCGAACAGAAAACCGGTTCATCTTGAAACAAATCACAAGTTTACTTTGAAACACATATCAAGAAGCTGCAATTCATTAGTCTGGTCGAGAGAGAGTAGAGACTTGAAACACCTGTTTGAAGATAAACTGCGCGCTATGTTGCAACACAAGCAGCACTACCAGTGACCTCTATTGATTGGAATGGATGTGTGATAGTGAGTGATGATTGAGAGTGAGGAATGGGGTTTCAAAGTGATCTATGACTGCAAAGAAGCGAGAGCAGAGTTCTCCCGACAGCAAAATGACGATTAATTCCAATACTGTAAGCCGTCGCCTGAGTCATAAGAGCATTGGGGGTCAGGATACGGCTGCTTATTTATAACGAACGAGACTCAATATCCGTCAGTGATAAAATGTTATGGTTTTTATGGATGAGGAAGGTTGTATTTATAGAAAGTATACTCTCATTTGCGGGGAGAGAGAGTGTTAAACCATTTTGGGGAAAGAAACCTTCACTACACTCTACCGAAATTAGAACCACGATCTCCTCCGTCATCAGCAGTCTAATCTACTGCGGGAGTAGCGCGTTAGACCACGCGGCCACCGAAGCGGGTCTGGTTTTCTACTGATAGTTACGGTTTTGTAACCGTCTTCTGAGGTTGGGGCGGGCGCCATGTAGGCGCAGTCTAATGAGATGATGAGGATGATGATTCCAGTAGAAGTCTTAGACCTAACTTAAGCCTAATTAGCCATACCATGGGGACCAAATTAACAATACCCCTTCGGGAAAAATATCTATGGTACAACGGGGAATCAAGCCCGGGACCTCTAGCTTGGTATCCAGGAATGCTGAACACTTGACGAAGAGGCCAGCAGCTGTGCGGACATGTATAAATATTATGCCCAACCTTAAAGAGTCACGATATAGGTAGACTTTCTTGAACAAATACGACCACATCACATATCGGACATATTGTTCACGGTGGCACATGAGGGGGAGAAGAGGGTGAGGTAGGGTAGTTAAAAATCACAAAAGATTCACCCAATATCGTGTGACGTTTAATGAATACATTCCAATGCGTCAGACCTACCGCGCGCAATCAGTGCGCTATTGTTGCGGGCGAAACACCCTCTGGAAGAATGGGAGGGGAAAACTCATTACACGGGGGTTAGTTTGTACCCTCTACACTCACACACACACACACTTTCCTGCCCCTCCCCCCTCCCCACTGAGGACTAATGGACATCCTTGCAGCTGAAATGGCAAACAAAAAAAAGTCGTTGATGCAGGATCGTTTTGTTAACAGAAGAACTAACATCGTCAGCTTATACAAAGCTTTGTTCTTTCACACGTGATTTTTTTTCTAAACGCTGATCTGGGTCAGTTTAGTACCTTTAGAGAAGTCTTAGTGTTTAAAGAGGTGACATCCCACCACGTCCTTCGAATTGTCGTTATTTTTTTCCCCCTTTTCTCGCGACCCCTCGGAAAGAGAATGTATTTTGATCGTACAAATAAATCAATAAGAAAGTGAAAGATTTTTGTTGGTTGTCGACGTTTCCCCGAAAAGGTGTTTTTTTCCCTGTAGTTTGTCTGTTTGTATCTCAGACTGGTGCCAAAATCGATTTACCAATCGGAATAAAACTTGGTATCTGGGGGTTTAATAGGGTCTGTCTCCCCGAGGAGTTTTTGGCATTAGATATCCAAGTCTAAAATTAAGGGCAGTTAATGTGCGAAAAGAGAAAAATAGCTATTTCCTCAAAATCAACTTTAACGATTTTAATTACAATTTCGTCTGTAAGCATTGTTTAACATTACAAACAAAATGGCGAATTTCATTTTCTCGTAAAATTGACTTTGAGGGTACTTTACATTAGCGTTAATTTCCAATCTTGAACACAACTATTTGAGATGCGAAATAACTTCTCATTGCAAAGTTGTAGGAATATTAAATATATAAAACTTTTATCTGAAATAATATTTTATAAAAATCAATATTTTCCGAGTTATATTTGGGAAATGAGCTGAAAATGCACAAAACAAACAATGTTTTTGTAACAGTGTCATTGGTGAAGTGTGATGTTCTTTTTTTTTATGTTTCTATAAAAATGCACAGTATATTCATTATTTCATTAGTTTCACATGAGAGGGGTCGGGGTAAAACATTATAGCCCTTATTTTATGAATAAAAGTGTTAAAAGTGATTTTTGGTAGCTTACCTCTTGAACCACAGGCTGTTTCTATAGTCAGTCAAGACTTTGATGAAAGCTATATCGACTATATATATATAATATATATATAATATATATATAGCTATTTTTCAGAATGTTAGAGACGTTTATATAGTGAAAATATCCCATTTAATTCTATGAAAGTTACCATGTTTTTGCCTGAGTCTCTCATATCTTAAGAGTTAAGTAGAGAGCGGATTCTTAGGCAACAAAAATGTTTAAAATAGGCTTGCAAATAGACATAAAAAAATATGGGAGTTAGGCACCAGAATAGGTGCTTAGGTAAAATAAGAAAAAGAACTCAATAGGCAATGTAAATTTGATTTTACTACCTAAAACGAATTCATATTGAGGTGTTCTTTTTAGCACCACGCCTCACTACTCGTTCGGGTTATATGCATGGGTACTAATTAGCCTAGTATGTTAGGGGCTAAGAGGGTGGAATTTTTACCTGCATTTGCATGGAGAGAGGGTGAAAAAATTTAGTAGAAAAAACCTAAGTACACTGGACCGAGATTATATCCCTGACCTGCCCTTCAACGGCAGTCCAGTCTACTGCGAGTGTGACGCCTTGGCCCATTCGACCACTGAAGCGGGTTATATGCAGTTAATCACCAGATGATGTTCTAGATTCTCAGCAGTGAAATGGGTTATATTTTCAGATAGATTTTTTTTAAATTTAATTTTAAAAGCAGAGTTCTTTCTACTACACACTATGTCAAGGGAGAAAATTTCAAATATGCTGTTTCTGAATAAGTTGAACTTTTCTTCTGCAACGGCATGCCATTTCCTTCCAAGATGTCTGCCACTGCTCCCAATGTCTTCCCAAGATGTCTGCCACTGCTCCCAATGTCCTCCCAAGATGTCTGCCACTGCTCCCAATGTCTTCCCAAGATGTCTGCCACTGCTCCCAATGTCCTCCCAAGATGTCTGCCACTGCTCCCAATGTCCTCCCAAGATGTCTGTCACTGCTCCCATTGTCCTCCCAAGATGTCTACCACTGCTCCCAATGTCCTCCCAAGATGTCTGCCACTGCTCCCATTGTCTTCCACCCAATTTACGCTCATTGGAAGCTATTTAACAAGTGTCGATTTTCAAACCTACATCAAACAAGCATGCCGCAACTTAGAATTTTTAAGAAACTTAACTCTATTTCAGCAGAAGATCCATATCGTATGAAAAATAGAAGACAAAGTTGAAATAGGCGCGTTAAGCCGCTTATTCATAGAATAGGAGAAAACAGACAAAATAGACAATCATAGGCACTATAAAATGGATATTGTAGGCCTACCTGTAATAACATGGAATGTATGTATATATTAATCAAGTGCCTATGTTCTAGAATCAAGGAAAAGGCAAATAGTCAAAATCAGGTCACAAGTTGTAAGTATAATTTATATAAAATAGCGAGAAAGTATGTGCGATGCGCCGTACCATTTATTTTTTAGATATTCAATTCAGAATGTAAGAGTGCATTAATGGCATTATTTATCTCCATTCCGGGCAAAGCCACAAGCTAAATAATGCGAGACAGCTGAACGTCTGCAATTAGTTTCAAAGCTCCGAAAAGCCTATAAGAGCTTCGAAGGTGAAACTTCTCATAAGGTTGTATGTACCCGGATAACAATGTTGGGCTTGTAATTAAGTTAACTCGGGTATAATCCTTCAATTAGGCTCCAAAGATACAAAAACACTCAAGTTTGTGTTGGCAAGAGACGCATCCAAGACGTTCGGTCCTTAAACGACGTTCTGTCATAGTTGAAGTTGCTCAACGGGGGCGATGTAGGTACCAAAATTATGTTCGACATTTGAAAAATTCATAATATAAATATTATTTCGTGTTTTTATGTAAAATATTGTGCATACAAAGCAGAATTATTATTCTATATTACAAAAATATGTATTTATGTAACGAAGTTTGTTCGCATGTTTGTTTATTAACGGAAAACTAGAAAACCGTTGAACGAATTTGGACAAAATTTTCACTTATATCATCAGAACGGACATAGAGAGCATCCATGGTTGGAGAGGTGGTATCTGAGGGCTAGCAGAAGGTACTTTATTACAAACATTGACTAGTAACAAATGTCAACCTATTTGAAGATAATTATTATTTATTTACTTACTTACTAATATTATATTACCAGTAAAAGAAGTTTTATCAAACGAGTCTAATAATACAGTACTTCCCTACGGATTACTATTTAATTAGCTTCTTCTTAACTTTGAAAGAAATAAAATATTAATAAAACAATGTTTTTTTATTTTGCGTTTGTGGCACAATATATATTATAATATATAAAATAATAAATTAAAAAGTATTAACTTCACACTTGTATCGTGTTATAACTAGACTTCCGAAATAAATAATTTTATAACTTAGAGAGAAAAAGAGAGCCATATAAAATATTAGTTTCAAAATGAAACTTTTTATTTTGTAGGTGGTACGGGTAGTGTTAGAAATCTTGATAGTGTCAAGATTAGCCGGTAGATGTCGACATTATTCAAGTGCAATGGATAAAGTCAGAAATAGAAAGTAATTTATCTCATTTTCGACCTTATCAGGATAATCTCGACACTAGCCAGCAAGACTTGGATAGCGTTGGATATTATTGGTAAAACTAAGCACGTGTGAATACGGATTATATTTTGGAACGTCATTTTAATCTCTGAAATTGAATCATAGCAATGCACTAACATTCAAAATGCCTCATTTTGATTATCTCTTTTCCACTAACCTTAACTAAAATAACGTAGCCTAAAATAACCTAATATAACCTAGCATAGCCTAGCCTAGCCTAGCCTAGCCTAGCCTAGCCTAGCCTAACCTAACCTAACCTAACCTCAACTCTAAAATTTTGACATTATTCGGGTAGATAATGCCAATATTAACCGGATAAACTTTGAAAAACATTATTTAATCAGCTATCATTTAACATTATCGACGTATTTTGGATAATTTAAACATTATCTGGATAATATCGACTCTACCCGTGACATATACACCATTGCCTTGATGGTTTGTGTGACGTCATCAACCGCCCTTGTTTCAGCTGGTTTGCCATCTTGATTTCAGAAGAGCACGCCGCATTTCAGAAGCTCTCATTTGTAAAGTATTTTTAAGTGAGCCACAGACACAGTTTCATAAAAAAAAAGTGTTTCAAACAGTTTATTTCATAAGTTCACGTTCCAATTATGTAAAAATGGCTAAAAGAAAAATATAATAAAAAACAAATTGTTTGTGTGAATCTTTTGATAGCTAAAAGTATCAACAAACCAATATGGTCTTGCAGATCACGTGGTTTGCGAATGGATAGATGGTAACGTTTCCTATCTGTCAGATAACACCTCTCTTGCTGTGGATGCCCTGTAGGTCATATTTTCCCCTGTTGGATCTAATAAAACTGATGGTTTTTCCAAAGATTCTGTCTTCAGCCACCGATCAATTGTTATATTCTCCTAATGAATGTTGATGTTGTGTTTTTTCCCCTGTCTAACTTGATCACCAGTTCACTTATTTCACAGCGAGGTGGTTTGTGGGAGTATGAATAGCGTCCTTCTCTTTCAATTTGTGTTGGATTTGTTGGTATACCTGTTCGGAATGGTGTCACCTGGTGCAGGACTGGTACGGGGGAGCGGCCACCGGAGTTGGTTATAGTTAAAGGTGGTTGGAACATGGGATGAGCAGGAAGTGAATAAGGTTGTACACAATTACATCGCATGTCCATTACATCGAGTTTCCCCCACCCCTCTACACACAGCTAGCCCTACTCTGACGTACAACCAATAGGAATGAAGGGTCAATTGACTCCCCTTGGGAGGGGGAGAGTTTCTAGCTCGCCAGAAATCTAATGCCCTTAAAAAAACTTGGGAGACATGAATTTGTAAATTCAAATTGCTGTGGTGCAACGAAAAGCAAAGATTAAATAATATAATTAAAAAAATAACCTACAAATTTAAAATATACCTTTTTATCTAGAAAGTAAAAAAAAATTATGGTATATTTATGTTAGGAGTGTCGTGTGGATCCAGTTGCCTAGGCATCTCGGTTATGGTGAGGTTTATTTAAGTTTTGAATAAGTTACACTAATCTTTTAACCAGCCCTACCTTCAAAGTGAGAGTCAGAGCTGAGAGTCAGGCCCACTATCCTAGCAAAACGTAACGCGATGTAATTGTATATAGGTGACCTGGTGGTCTAGGGGTAATATGTCGGACTTCCGTGCTGGGGGTCCGGGGTTCAATCCTCTGTCCCGGCACAGTTATATCTGATTGCCAAACCCTTCCTTCACCTCCGACAAGACGTGTATTAATCACAACTTGTGAATGTGAGGAATGCCAGACCTCCACCGTGGTTCGGATTCCACGTTAAACTATAGATCCTCCATTTCATCTCACAATCACCCTACCATTACACATTAGCGTAAGTGCGTTCAACCCAAACGGGTAGCAAGACGCGATGATGATGATGATAATAATAATAATAATAATAGTATACGTCCCTTCATTCCTATTGGTTGTACGTCAGAGTAGGGTTATCTGTGTGTAGAGAGGTGGGGGAAATGTGACGTGATGGACCTGCAATGTATTTGTACCGAAACGCGATGTAATGGACATGCGATGTAATGGACAGGCGATGTAATGGACAGGCGATGTAATGGTGATCCCCGTGAATACAGCTGGTAGAGGGATCCCTGTAGCTGACCCGTCCACCACAGCGGCCGTAGTAGCGCCATAAAACACCAACAGATATAAATCCTTCACCCAAACCTCCCAAGACTTTCTATCCTCTTGTTCATCTCCCCCTGCATATCTCGCACCTGCAACACGCAACAAGGTCTTGGTTCGGAGGAATACCAGCTGTCTAGAGGTGTCCAAGCGATGTACCAGTGGTTCGGAGCAATACCGGCTATCTAGAGGTGTCTAGGCGATGTACCAGTGGTTCGGAGGAATACCGGCTGTCTAGAGGTATCCAAGCGATGTACCGGTGGTTCAGAGCAATACCGGCTGTCTAGAGGTGTCTAAGCGATGTACCAGTGGTTCGGAGCAATACCGGCTGTCTAGAGGTGTCTAAGCGATGTACCAGTGGTTCGGAGCAATACCGGCTATCTAGAGGTGTCTAAGCGATGTACCGGTGGTTCAGAGCAATACCGGCTGTCTAGAGGTGTCCAGGCGATGTTCCAGTGGTTCGGAGGAATACCGGCTGTCTAGAGGTGTCCAAGCGATGTACCGGTGGTTCAGAGCAATACCGGCTGTCTAGAGGTGTCTAAGCGATGTACCAGTGGTTCGGAGCAATACCGGCTGTCTAGAGGTGTCCAGGCGATGTACCAGTGGTTCGGAGCAATACCGGCTGTCTAAAGGTGTCCAGGCGATGTACCAATGGTTCGGAGCAATACCGGCTGTCTAAAGGTGTCCAGGCGATGTACCAGTGGTTCGGAGCAATACCGGCTGTCTAGAGGTGCCCAGACGATGTACCGGTGGTTCGGAGCAGGAGATTCGTGCCCTAAGCCCTTACAAATATATACGACAAAAATAAAAGATGGCAAAAAGCCCAACCATTATTAGTCATCAGGAATTATCATCGCCATAATCAGACAAGTAGAATGTGCCCTCTATATCGTGTGCCCGGGGAGAGAATACATACTTGACAAGTTGTATTTTCTTCTTGTTGGTGTAAAATCAGAAAGACGGCGACCTTAATGTTTGATTGTCGTGTCAAGATTGAGGAAATGTCAACTCTAGACTACCCCTCATTGGGCTGTTTGTCTATTATGTCCCTGAAGTAGGACATGATGGGCCGATATTCCGTGATTAGCTCCCTCTTCATCAGGAAAGTGCTGGAGCTACATCAAACAGTATTCACTAGCTACCGTCCGTCTTGAAGTAGTTCTAACAGCTACCGTCTCTAAGTAGTTACAATAGCTACCGTCTTTAAGTAGTTACAATAGCTACCGTCTTGGCTTCTTGAACTCATACCAATGTCACGAATGTTGAAAGAGTTTAGTCATTGACTATATCAAGAGATTAGTCCTCTCTTGACTAGTTAGCTGGAAGAGAAATGGATGAGTATATAACAGGAACTGCACCAATACCCATAGAGGCTCGACTTTAAGACTACATTAAGAGCATGTGACTGGCAATGAGCTCTAGTCCCTTGGAGTAAGGCGCTCTAACCATTCGTCCAACATGGTCGGCCGATGCCCCGGATAACTGAGAGCAGATGACGCGCGCACGGATGAAGATCTCTGTAGAAAGAGAGAGAGAGGGCATTTAAAAGGAACGGCGCCAGCGGTGCGGGCAGTATCGAGCCATGTGTGACGTCACGGCATAGCGGCGCCCTGCGATTGGCGGAATGACGTCACTTGGAGCGTCGCCTCGGTCAATACGGCGCTTCCACAGCCACGAGCCGGACAATAGACGCTCGTGTGGAGCACGATCTAGCATGATAGTATATATGTGTGCAATATAGTATTATAATAGATCTATGTCTAACTACAGCCTGATAGTACATATCTGTGTAATGAGTTTAGTAGTATCTCTTTGTATAATGACGGCATGAGTGTGATATGGTATTATAGTATCTCTCTGTATGTTTACAGCATGATAGTATGTATATATATATGTACCATAGTATTATAATAATTCTGTATCACTCTAGCATAATAGTACATATCTGTGTAATAGAGTATTACAGTATCTGTCAAATTACAACATGATATATATATATATTTCTGTGTAATATAGTATTATAGTATCTCTGTCAAATTACAACATGATATATATCTGTCTGTGTAATAGAGTATTATAGTATCTCTCTGTCTAGTTACAATATGATAGTATATATATATATATATGTGGAATATAGTATTATAGCAGCTCTTTGTCTAACCCCAATATTTATGGTATACATACATATATATGTAATATAGTATTATAGTAGCTCTCTGTCTAATTACACCATGATAGTATATTTATTTACGTAATATAATATTATAGTAACTCTATAACTATAGCACTATCGTGTATATATCTGTGTAATATAGTATTATAGTATTTATAGTAGCTCTCTGTCTAATTACACAATGATAGTATATTTATTTAGCGTAATATAGTATTATAGTTGCTCTATAACTATAGCACGATCGTGTATATATATCTGTGTAATATAGTATTATAGTATCTCTCTGTATGATCACACCAAGATAGTATATATATGTGCCTACGCGCCAAGCTTTGATACAGTTTTTGATTTAATATTCATATGCTAATATGCTAATTTGCTGTTTATCACTAAAAGCCTTGCTTTCAAAATCTTCCCCAGACTCAGAAAAAAAAAACTTTTTATATAGACAGGCAAATTCCCTTTCATTTATATTTGTTTATGATTTTCTTTTTCAATCTTTTAGAAACTACCAGAGGAAGAAAAAAACACACGCGTGAATCGGATTAAGACCTTTGAGCAAATCGAAAAAAAAAATTTTTTGATTAGGAGTAAAAAAACAATCTATTTTCTAAAAAAAATATTGGTCCACAATGGATCATCACATAGTGGCGATATTATCGACGGTGCAGATGGACGGACAGTTAATAATCGAGTGGTTGGCGAGATACGGGGGATGGTCGTTATGGTATGAGCGTTGTGTGGTAAGTAGGGTCGAGTCTTCCATTATGCACGAATATGAATCAGGTGCAGTAATGCGTTGTGGTCTGTTAGAGAGCCTCGGTTAGCGGAGCGGTTAAGGTTGGGGGGAGGGGGTGCGGTGCAATCTTTGTGTGTTATAGTGTTGGTGCAATTTGGTGGCGCTATAGTGTGGAGGTTGCAGTCTGTGGAGGGCGTGCTGGAGTGTTGAGTGGGGGATAGAAATTGGTCTTTCAAACTCCACCGTCGAGAACAGTATATTACTATTTACCCCTGGGTCTATAGGCAAATTATTAATGAGTGTGTAAATTTTGTGTGTGTTTGCATCCGCATGAAAGAAATAGGATTGTGAGGATTTTGTGCGTGGCTGGCTGCGTCTGTAGCCTCATTTTTGGAGCCAAAGATCTTGATCTCCATTAAATGTTAAGGGTGGTGTGTGAGGGAACACAATTTAAGGGCAGTATTTTTTGCAGTTTTTATATCAATGCTTTTTTGGTCATAATAAATAAAATATTTCTCCATCATAAACATAGAGTTTAATATTCTTTACATGGTGATATCAACAGTTGTTGAATATCTGTCAAGGGTGTCCTGGCATTAATTTCTCTTCATTTAACAAGTTTATCATCTAATGCTCATGACGTATTCAACAACTGTTGATATCACCATGTGAAAAATCTTAAACTATGTTTCCACTGTATAAATATTTGCTCTATTTTGACAAAAATAGTTTTGATATAAACACCACAAAAACATTGCCCTTAACTGGTGTTTCCTACACTACTACCTTAAGGGCGGGTAATGCTCGATAAGAAGATAATTCTCATCCATGTCATAACCCGCAACTGGGTTCAGAACATAACCCGGTGCAACTGGGTTCAGAACATAACCCGGTGCAACTGGGTTCAGAACATAACCCGGATGCAACTGGGTTCAGAAACTAAGGAGCGGGGGGATATTTAAAAAAAAAATTATTTGAGGTATTAATGTGCAACTTTATGAGCCTACTTTTTAATTCAACACACGAGCTATATTACACATTAAAAAAAATCGACCATGCCGGGAATCGAACCCACGCTAGCGACTGAGCCGAGGCATCAAAATCATTGGTTGATTAATTTTTTTAGCACCACGTCTTACTACCCATTCGGTTCATACGCTTATGTACTAATTATGCTAGTGGTTTTAGGGACGAGGAGGGCTATATTTAAAGGAAGTTGCGTTTGCGTGGAGGGAGAGTAGAAAACCATTTTTGGAAAAAACCACCCTCGGTACACCCAACCGGGATTTTAACCCCGGCAATCTAGTCAGATGCGAGAGTGAAGCCTTAGACCATGCAGCCACCGAGGCGGGTGATTTATAACAAGTACAAGCTGTTAAACCCTATGCAATTTCAAGTTTAAATTGTAAACACTTTTTTTTTCCCATTCAAGTATAAAATTTTAAGTTTCATTCCCTCCCCCTTTTTCCCTCAATATTACTACCTGCGCTGCCCATGTCCCGACCCGGTTTTTAATTAATTAAAAAACTCTTTTGTGGCCAAATGGTCTAAGGCGTCACTCTCGTAACTGACAGGACTGCCCATGACGGGGAGATCCGGGTCCGATCCTAGTTGAATGTACTGAGGCTGGTTTTTCTTAAATTGTTTCCCACTCTCACTTCGCGCAAATGTGTGTACATTTCCTTTAAATTCAAATTTTCTCATCCCTAAATAACTTAAGTAATTAGTATACAGGTGTATAAGGCGAACGTGTAGTAAGAAGCGGTGCTAAACATATATGTATATATAATTTTTTTAAAGTAATTCAAATTTTAAAATTCCTGCTTCTAGGTGCACAAGTTTGTGCACAGGGACTACTAATTTTAAAATTTCAGACCTTTGCGTGCGATAGACATCGCGCAATGCTCTTGACAGAAACTCTTTATTTTTTTACTATAGAAAGATGCTATATAGAATAGAAGATAAGACACAAAAAACAGAGGGCCCGCGGGCCACACTTTGTGAACCCTTGTTCCTCACGAATATAACGTTATTCTGTTTTATTGTTTCAGTCGCCTGTTGAGTCTAGAGTCGGGTGTTGATGAGACGCCCCTACCAGCGAGATTGATACTGCCCCGCAATACATCAGCGTAGAAACAGTTGCCGCCTCACGGGTTACTAGAGGGTCAGCGCTTAGTGAGCTCTGACGTGAAGACTAGTGAAGAATAGTATATCCAGCGTATAAGGGGTGGTAGGTGGCAGCTAGCAGAAGTAATCAGATCTACTTTCATGTATTCATTCGCCAAATGGTATGCCAGGCCATATGTTGAGCTGCTGTCACTTTTGGAAGTCAAAACTTTCACAACAAACCATTTGTTTTTAGTTATGTTTTCTTTTGACCGTTTTTACATTATTAAAATGTAAGCTTAAGAAGATAACCATTTATATGTTTTTTTTAATGTAAGCGGAGTCTGTGGTCCACTTAAAAATGCTTTACAAACGAGTGCATCAAAAAGGCTACGTTCTCTTTAAAAAAAATTGAGGCGGCGAATCAGACTAAATGAAGGCGGTCGATGACGTCATACAAGTTGTGTTTGGTTGTGTTCATGCACATGTGTTTATAAAATAAAAACTTGTCATTTTGAAACTAATATCTTGTATGGCTCTTTATCTAAGTTATATTTAAAAAAATATTTTAGTGACCGGTTATAGCACGATACAAGTGTGAATATAATACTTTTTAATTTGTTATTTCATAAACTATAATATCTCTTGTTGCTACAACCACCAAACAAAAAACAAAATTGTATTAATATATTTTTTTCTTTCAATTAGCTACGAAAACACTATTTATGCGGTAATACTTTTGGAAGTGTTATTAGACTCGTTTGATAACACTTTTTATTGCTAATATACTATTAGTAACAAGATTAGCGACTTCTAACCAATGTTTGCAATGAAAATCTTCTTCTAGCCGCCAGTTACCAACAATCCTACGCTGGATGGACTTTAAATCTCAACCTCACGACAATTCAGGTTTATTTCTCATAATGATGCAGGTATACAGTCCAGTTGTCATAGGAAAAGCCTTATACGACAGCTAGAAAAATTGTTAGATCTACTTTCATGTATTGATACGTCAAGTCATGTAATCTGAGTCTGTCACTATTGATAGATATTATCAAAACATAAATTAGCAATAATAATAGTAGTAAAATATTATCAATGCTGTCCGCAAAAAAAAATATGTCTGTATTTTCTAAAATGTTTCTACTAAAATTTGCCTAGTAAAATAATATTCATAGTTTCATTTAATTTCGTTTTACTTTGCTAACCAACTAACTTTGCTAACCTCTAAAAGACAAGTACTGAGAAAATACAGAACATCACCTGACTTGATGAATAGGACTTATATTATGTTGCTGCATAGTTGATAACAATAAAGCAAATTAATAACTTAGGATAATAAAGAGTAAAAACAATAAAATAGATGGTACAATAAGTCCGAAACTTTATCTCAGTCGGTAACGTGTAAGGTCCCGGGTTCGATTCCTGGCATGGCCGAAAAATGTATCATTGATGAAATATGGGTTTACTCTTTAATTGTGATAATTTAACGGCCGGGGGGCTGGGTGTTGTGTTTGTTCTATATTTAGGTTGGTTATAAATCGTGTGTTGATATAATCAGTTGGTTCAGAAAGTGCACGTTAAATATCTTAGATAAAAAAAAAGTTGATTCAATTATAGTAAATTAATGAAGCGCACACAATAAACAAATGGAAAATACTTACTAAAACAGGTTGTCCAAATAACTTTTTAATTTTGGTTTTTCTTTTTTATTGTGATGAATCATATTCTGGAAATATATAGAGTTATCGCTGCTTATACGACGGCCAAGAGGGGTGAGTTTTTTTAAGAGTTACTTGTAGAAAATATTTTAGGATCTTTAGAAGCACGAGAGGACACAAGATTTCCCACAAGTTCGAAGGCAGATTGACTAGAAATTGTGCTACTTAAAATGTTAAAAACAAAAAAGGACATCCAAATAAAATATTAGTGAGAAGAGAGCTTAGAGCCCCAAGAGGTTTCGAATTCTATCATAATCACTGTCCGTACTTACATAACTAATCACGAGGTGGGGAAGAAACTGTGCATATAACTCAAAAAACAACTCCATTAATACTTAATACATCCTCACTAACTTTCTCCACACTTCCCTATCTTTGCAAACTCCTTCGCTTCAACAATATCCATACGCCGAGTCATACATTCTCTTTTATTCTTAAAACTCTTTACGTTTTTCTTTTTCACGCACTCATCTACAACATTTATCCACTTCTTACATGGACTATCCCTTCCTTTTGGTCCACATACTCTACCTTCATATATTTGCTTCGTCACTAGATCCACACTCATCCTCTCAACATGCCCAAACTAACGTAAGACGCTTCTTTCTCATTGACCTATTAGATTCTCTTTGAAACAGCACTCCTTCAAAATCCATTCATTACTGACTCTGTCCATACGAGTAATATTAATCAATGTCAAAGCGGTTAAAAAAAGAATTTTCATAGCAAGCAGCACCAAATTTGCGTTGAAAACTTTCCAAACTGAGAGAGTCAGCAGAATTTCACGCCACACTAGCATATTAGAGCTTTGACCTGACCAAAGCAAGATACGAACTTAAAATGCAGTATATTTTAGAGAATAAAGAGCTAATAAACTTGATTAAGGTCGAGTAATTTAAGAGCGTGAGAAACTATGTGACCGGCATGATAGTGGAAGTAGAACCTTTGGTCTAAGATAACACCTAAATCATTAATATAGAAACAACGTTCTATAGTATCGTTGCCAAGTTATAAATGAAAAAATAGGGGTGGTTTTCCTGGTGAAAGCTATAGATTTAGTTTTATATTTATTGATTGACATTCCATTTTCAATAGACCAATTGTAATATACTATTTGTCAATTTGTAAATCTAAACAATCAGCAAGTGAATTGATGATTTTGAACAGTTTAATATAATCAGCAAAATAATAATATCCGACGCCTTAGCTCAGTCAGTATCGTATCTGTCTACTGAGCTAAGGGTCTCGGGTTCAATTCCCGGCATTACCAAAATATGTATCGTTGGTGAAATGTGGGTTTACCCTTTCGCAGTGATGAATTAACGGTCGGGGACTGGATGTTGTGCCTGTCCTAGTCTTAAGTTAGATGCATATGAAGCTACAAGAGATCTAGCAAGCCAGTGGTGGAAAATATATGGCTCGAATAAAAAAAATTGGCTGGAAAGAGAAATGGATGCAAAAAATCAAAATGATGATAATAATAATAGTAGTTTTGACCCACTTTGGAGGTCACATGGTCTAACACACTACTATCGCAATAGACCGGGCTGCTGATGACGAGGAGATAGAGGTTCGAATCACGGTCGGGTGTACTGAGGGTGGTTTTTCCAAAATTATTTTTCACTCTCCATCCATGCAAATGAGGGTAAACTTCTTTTAAATATAATCATCCTAATTCCTAAAACTCTTTGCGTAATTAGTATATTAGCGTATATCCCGAACGGGTAGTAAGACACGGTGCTAATAATAATAATAATAATAATAATAATAATAATAATAATAATAGTTTTTCTCGTGGATACTAGCAGTTAAGTTTTAACAAGTGCCTAAAATGGAATATTATTTTAAAATAAATGTTTACTCTTAATGGATTGGCTCCACGGATAATGTGATATACTGAGCATCAAAATTCTGAAGGTCCAGCCGTTTATTCTGGGATTGTTTATCAATAAAGGGCTTAATTTCTATCCAAACAAATTCTTGTGCATTTCTAAATCATTCTCCTCTTAATTTTAAAAATCTGTCTTTACGTTCTTTTTTTTAGTTCCCCGTGGCAATTTTTAATTTTGTTTCACTATAGATTAGTGTCAAAAAGAAGAATATGCGTGTCATGAGGCGTACAAAATTTAAAACTGTTTTTGTTAGAAATAGAAATGTGCTAAAAGCCGTAGCAGGGTACGCTAACGCCTCTAGCGGCAGAAGAGCTCAACAAGTTAGGGGCTATCAGTTGAGTACCTCGGATTGTGACGACCGTGGTAATGACTTGGCCCACGAGGAAACCACTCCATTATCAATGAAACACAAGTCATTAGGCGCGGAAACTAGATCCTTTAAACTCACGACGAGGGGTACAGTCTCTTCCAAACTCGACAACACGGGAGGAACAAACATCACATTCAAATGAGATACAAGACACAAATACAGGGCCATTGGACGAACCTAGGCGGGCGCAAAGGGCCTAAAAATGATGCCAACCAAATGTATTTTTTATATCTTTATTTATTTATTTGAGATATTTGACGTGCACTTTCTGAACATCGTGATTTTATCGGAACTTGGGAATTTCTAAGAGCGAGAGCGAGAAGCCTACCAATTTTGCCAAGGAAAGGTATTTTCACGTACCTTTCAAGGTTCTTTTAAACGCCACAATCGGCATGGGACCGACAGCTTTACTTCCCCTCCGAAGGAAGTTGTGCTACCGATGTTTATAGTTCAAGAAAAATTCGTGGACCTCAGCTGGGTTTGAACCTACAAACATTAGGTCCTTAGACGAACACCTTACCCCAAGACCACTGAGGTCAACATTAATATTTAATTGTTTTAATTTAAATTAAATAAGCTAATAATAATTTATATATAAACAAAAAACATCTAAATATTTTTTTAAATATTAATTTCCTTGTCGGTGTTGGGACGTAGTGAGGAGGTATTCATTATGTACCACTTTGTATGACTGGAAGGATGATTCCTTCTCCATTCCATTCCCTCGTTAATAAACCAAGGCGTGGTTCTGATTGTTACTGAGGGGGAGAGGGTTGTATAGTCAAGGGAAGCTATAATGAAACATTGGCCAGCTGTGTTGGATTCTGATACATACGTGTAAGATAGTAAATGCTCAATTTATATGGACCATTGACTTTTTTATTTGAAAAACAAATAACCATATACCAATAACATGTTATATACATGATATATATATATATACACTCGGGCTGTCAAACTCGAAAGATATATAAAGAGAGAGAGAGAGAGAAAAAAGAAGGAGTGGGGATGAAGGAGATAATTGTTTCGCAATGAAGTACAAATCTTTGTGGTACATTTAACCTCCAGGACTTGAACCATTGCTTCTGAGCCTTGAACTTGGTCTCGTCTACCTTTAGGTTGTAAAACATGGCAATAATGAGACTTCATTGGCTGTAGACTGTGTCACAGGTAGGTTTAGATTCACATTGTTGTTCCTGTTGTCTAGTCTGCGTCACATGTCATCGCCATCTCTACTCCAATCAGCTGTTCAAATGGCCGCCATGTTGTTCCTGTTGTCTAGTCTGCGTCACATGTCACCGCCATCTCTACTCCAATCAGCTGTTCAAATGGCCGCCATGTTGTTCCTGTTGTCTGGCCTGCGTCATATGTCACCGCCATCTCTACTCCAATCATATGTTCGAATGGCCGCCATGTTATTCATATCGTCTCTGCTGCGTCTTTAAAACTAAGTACTTATTTTTGTAGTTAAATATTTATATTTCGAAATGAACACGCGCAAGGAACATCACCATAAAGCTTTAAGTTTTATTTATGTCATATTTGTCCAAAGTTTTATTTTTTTGATAAACATGTCTCTCAAAGATTTTTCTTGACATTATTACCTATAGTTTGTTCCTAGAGTTGTTTTTTCCTTTCCCTTTCCCGGCCCAAGCGCTCGCCGTTAATTTGTCGTTACCGGCCTCAACGCTCGAAAGTTTCGCCATATTTCGGCACTCTCTAAGCCATCTGTTGGGTTATTTACTAACTTATTTTATATTTAGTTGTTATTTTTTAATATAGAGGTCTATCTCGTATGAAATTAATTATTTTATTGGTGTTTTTAGTTTAACTGTTAGTTTTGCTTTATAATGGCTTCCTTACAAGATGATGTGATTGTTTTGAAGCTCAATAAAGATGTATCGGGCAGTGAATCTGATAGTTCTAACGATAATGATATTGAGTGCAGTAGTGATAATGAAGATCCTGCATTATTTGATAGAGGTGAAGGTGATCTGGAAAACAATTTAAATGGGGGCTGGTGATCGTGCCGGTGTTGACATTTACTGACAGGCTTCAATTTGATGTTTCAAATTAATATGTGGGAAATACTGGTCCTATGCATGACTTACCTGTAGGTTACAATGAACTATGTTATGTTAAACTAGTGTTAGGTAATAACATTTTTCAGCACTTTGATGAAAATGCAAATAAATATTCCAAGTTTAGGCAACAAAAACTAGTTAGAATAGATAAAGATAGGTAAGAAGCTACTGAGGAAGAAATGATGGCCTACATAGGAATATTGGTTTTTATGGGTGTATTTGATTTGCCAGAAACATCTGATTACTGGCACAGCTCAGACTTTGAATGCCCTGTAATTCGTAATTGCATGACATACAAACGTTATAAGTGTCTTACAAAATATTTTCATGTCAGTGATGTAACAAAAGAAAGGACAACAGGGGAAGATAACTATGACATACTGCAGAAAGTAAGGCCTGTTCTTGATATTATGGACACGTTCGATAAATGTTATAAGACCGGGAAAGAACTTGCTGTTGATGAAGCTATGGTTGAGTACAAGGGTCGTCACTACATAAAACAATACGTGAAGTCAAAGCCAACAAAGTGAGGGTTCAAAATATGGGTCCTAGCAAGTCCTCATGTATATGTTCTAAAAGCAAATATGTATCTTGGCAAGAAAGAAGCAAGACATAAAGACATGCTATTGGGAAACCAAGTTGTATTAAATTTATTAGAAGGATTTCTAGGCCAAGATCACCATGTGTACTTTGACAGTTTCTTTTCGTCTGTAGGGCTCTTGAATATACTGCTCCAAAAACAAACATAGGCATGCTGCACCACGAGGACTCACCTCAAGGAGTGGCCTAAGGAACTTAAAAACCCCAAGAGCCTAAAACTGAAGAGAGGTGACAGCAAAGTACTGCAGTCAGGTTATGTGGCAAGACAACAGGGATATCTGCGTTTTGTCAACCAATCGCGACCCTAGTGAAAGTACGCCAGTACAAAGGAAAACTGGTAACGGAAATGAAAGGGTTACAGTTTCTTGCCCTCTTGTCCTAGTCAAGTATACCAAATTTATAGGTGGTGTTGACAGAGCCGACCAGATAAGAAACTACTATTTTTTGGGCAGAAAAACAATAAAATGGTGGAAATATGTGTTTGGATTTTTATTGAACACTGCCATAGTTAAAAATTTCATAATCTGTAGTGAAACAAATCAACCAGCATTATCAAGACATGGATTTACCCAAAAATCATTCAGACTTGAACTTTACAAGCAAATGATAGGAAACTTTTCCTCGCGCAAAAGAGTTGGGAGAAAGAGAAGCCTCCCAGTTTCTGTACCTTCACCAAATAATCTACATAAAATTTAAAAAAATGAAGGCAGAAATAAAGTTTGTGCAAACTGCAGCAAAAAAAAAAGAGCTCCTTCAGGTTGAGGCATCCAGACTTGATGGAAGTGCAAGAACTGCGACCTGCCCCTCTGCAGAATTGACTGTTTCCTTGAATACCACCAGGAAAGGGGAGTTGGAGGTGAAAACTAATTGTAAATATTAACTAAATCAATTGTTTGGACTATAATATGTAGTTCCTAGTAATGTCAATGTGATCCCTAATATAATAAGTTGTTTCTAAAAATGTCAACGTAATATGTTAATTACATCCCGAGTTATTGCTTATAACATAAACTCATGTGCAAATTTTCATGCCATCAAAAATAAAGGGGATAATGGTGGTGAATTGGGTTACTGTAATAGGGCCGGGAAAGGGTTAGTGTTGAGTATTATTAGAACTTTCGTGCCGAAGTATTAGTTTGAAGTGACTAGCAATTAAATTACTAAATTTACAATAAAAAAAAGGTCGAAAAGAAAACATGTTAAGTTTTAAATGCATGTATGTATATGTTTGTAAGAATAAAGTTTTTCTTGACATTAACATTTGTTCCTTTAGATTGACGACGAGAATAATGAATGATCTTTTAGGTATCATTTGACATGAAACCCAGTGTTACCTTGAATTAAATAATGAAGAGAGTTTCAATCAAAAGGTGTGTTTCAATTTTTTTTTCCTCTATTATTTTTTTCTCTATTTACTACGTTTTCTTCTTTTGTTGTATCATATTATCCATGACATACCATACTAAGCAAATTAGTCGCCTCGAAGATGTATATTTTTGTCCTGTTTCTATAAAAAAATATACGGTCACCATAAGTATAGCTGCCCTTCTATAATGGTGAGCGTTACACCTATAATTATCATCATCATCATCATTATTATTATTACTGTTTACACCGCGTCTTACTATCCGATCGGGTGTGTACGACTAATTACACTAATTGTTTAGGAATTAGGAAGGTTTAATTGAGATGAAGTGCACCCCCATTTGCTTGGAAGGAGAGTGGAAAACCGTTTAAGGAAAACAACCCTCAGTACGTCCGATCTCTCGGTCATCCCTAGGTCCAGTCTATTGTGAGAGTGACGCCTTAGACCATTCGTCCACCGAAGCGGGTCCGGCGACTATTATAGCGTGTGGATAAGTAACAGGTTGTGCCCGACACCATCAATGGGATAGTTTCATATGTCCCAAAGGATCAGGGTGTGGAGGGTGAATGCTTGACCTGTCAGCAGATCAATCCCGGGCCAGAGAATACCTCGATACGAGACTGACCTTGCACGGGTCAAGGGTTCAGAGGGAAACTTCTTTTTTAAAAAAAGCTGACTAATAGAGCGCAAAATTAAATTGGCTCCAATGTGTGGGGAGGAAGATTAAAAAAGAAAATTGTAGGAAAGGGGGGGTGTCTGTGGAAAAGGGATATTGAACTACGATCAATCAAGAGTTTATTTTTTTTCAACTTAAAAAAAGTTGTTTACCCTTCTGCCCTTGTAGTCGAGTGGTCAGAGAGGTGAACTACCAATGCCAGAACAACCTTTTTACACCCCTTACACACTGACCAAGGAGCCGACATTGTCAAGGAACACCTCCAGTATTTTAAGGAAAGATTTTATCAATAAAAATAAGGATTAGGATTGTATTTAAAATTTAAATATCTAAAATTCTAATAATAAAATTGTGCTATTTTTTTAAATAATTTGTTTTTTTTCTTAGCACCGCGTTTTACTAACCATTCGGGTTGTACATCTACTAATTACATTAATGTGCTAGGTATAAGGAAGGTTTAATTTAGAGGAAGTGTATCCGCATTTGATCGGAGGGAAAGTGGAAAACCATTAAAGGAAAATAAACCTCAGCACACCCGACCAGGATCGAACCCCATCTTCGGAAGTCTAGTCCATTGCGAGAGTATCGCCTTAGACCATGCAGCCACCGAATGTTGCTCATTGATTTAAAAAGATTTGTTTTAATAGGATAATTTGTTGAGATTCCCGCGGCACACCGGTTGAAGAACGCTGCTGTAACCTAATGAACCTGATGACACGACGGTATTTATTTGTGTTTGTGTTTGTTTTGGAAGTAGCTCAGGTTGTTATGAGCGAGAGAGACAGTTTGAAAGTTGGTTATACCCACTCCCGACCAACTTGAGTTCCTCTCAGAGTAGTTTGTGACTGAAATCAACAACTTATTATTATTATTACTGCACTGTGTTCTGGAAGTCTCTCAGGGCTCCCGTGTTCGTGTCGGTGTGAGGTCATAGTGACTTGAACATACCAGAGGACAGGATGAGGAGTGAGAGGAGAATCGAAGAGATCTCACAAGTACCTAGTCGTCCAAGGAGACCGGACAAATGTAATATCACAAGTACCTAGTCGTCCAAGGAGACCGGACAAATAGTAATATCACATGTACCTAGTCGTCCAAGGAGACCGGACAAATGTAATATCACAAGTACCTAACTGTTCACAGTGGCCAAACGACAGGAAATTAGCAAGATTGGAGAGGAAATGGTTTGTGGTTTCAAATTATAATTAACACGATATTTATTAATTATTTGATAATTGACTTCATGTTCTCAAGTAGGCAGACGCCAGTGGACTGGGTCTGGCTGAAGTTGCAGTGTGGCAGGGTAGAGGTATCAGAGCAGATTTAGTTTATGCCCCTTATCTCAACCTTTGACCCATGAGAAGTCTCTTCACCAGCTTGGCTGAGCAGCTCTATATGAGATGTCTCCCTCCTCAAGCCTGGCTGAGCAGCTCTTTATGAGATGTCTTTCTTCACCAGCCTGGCTGAGCAGCTCTATATGAGATGTGTCTTCACCAGCCTGGATGAACAGCTCTATATGAGATGTATATCTTCACCAGCCTGGCTGAGCAGCTCTGTGTGAGATGTCTCCCTTCACCAGCCTGGCTGAGCAGCTCTGTATGAGAGCTCTTGTCGTCCCTAGCTCCGGCTCGCATTGAGTTCTCAGACAGACGGACAGACAATTAGACCGCTCCAAACATTCCCAGAGATCCATTAGCGGAACCAGGGACCTGGGCAGAGGATAATGAGAGGCGGCGATGATTGATTGAACGAATAATTAATTAACGTCCCACCCACCCTTCAAAGACAGGGCGAGGCGAGGAAGTACTTGAGTTCGTCTCCCGATGACGGCGTTTTGCATGCGTGCACAAAATCAGAGATTGGTTTAAAATTGTTTTTGTGAACCAACCCCAGAGTAGAGAAAGCAAATGCGCAGGCGCAGCTTTAATGTGTTGTTAAAACACTTCTGCGTAGGGATGTTCTCAAGGGACGAGGGATTCCCTCCTCCCTACAAATAGAAGATGTGTCGAGCACATATTATACTACATTTTAAGAATAGGCTTATCACTTGATATTCTAAAGTTGGACATCTTTATGAGTTTTAAAAATACTCTCAAATTTCCAATTGGAAAAATGTACAGAAATAATATATTCGGTACACTACATGGAAGTTTACCCAATAAATTATGAACATGTGAACCATGTCAATATTGCAATGTCCCCAGTACTCT
Source organism: Timema bartmani (assembly GCA_902151455.1). Lineage (NCBI taxonomy): Eukaryota > Metazoa > Arthropoda > Insecta > Phasmatodea > Timematidae > Timema > Timema bartmani. The sequence goes on from CABFWB010000278.1 coordinate 31,749, forward strand.
ATGACCATGTGAACCTTGCCAATATTGCAATGCCTCCAGTACACATGACAATGTGAACCTTGCCAATATTGCAATGTTTCCAGTACACATGACAATCTGAACCTTTCCAATATTGCAATGTATCCAGTACACCATGGACAAGTGAACCCTTCCAATATTGCAATGTCCCCAGTATACCATGACCATGTGAACCTTGCCAATATTGCAATGTATCCAGTACACCATGGACAAGTGAACCTTTCCAATATTGCAATGTCCCCAGTACACCATGGACAAGTGAACCTTGCCAATATTGCAATGTATCCAGTACACCATGACCATGTGAACCTTGCCAATATTGCAATGTATCCAGTACACTATGACCATGTGAACCTTGCCAATATTGCAATGTATCCAGTACACCATGACAATGTGAACCTTGCCAATATTGCAATGTATCCAGTACACCATGACCATGTGAACCTTGCCAATATTGCAATGTATCCAGTACACCATGACCATGTGAACCTTGCCAATAATGCAATGTATCCAGTACACCATGACCATGTGAACCTTGCCAATATTGCAATGTATCCAGTACACCATGGACAAGTGAACCCTTCCAATATTGCAATGTCCCCAGTACACCATGACCATGTGAACCTTGCCAATATTGCAATGATTCCAGTACACTGTAACAATGTGAACCCTGCCAATATTGAAATGACTCCAGTACACTGTAACAATGTGAACCCTGCCAATATTGCAATGCCTCCAGTACACTGTAACAATGTGAACCCTGCCAATATTGAAATGCCTCCAGTACACTGTAACAATGTGAACCCTGCCAATATTGCAATGTCCCCAGTACACTAGGAGCATGTGACCATGTGACCATGTGACCACACACACACCCGATGAGTAACCGGCGGGAGTCAGGAGTGTCCACACGATGAATCACATCCAACAAACATCAGCCTCAGCGAACTTTCACACTTCGTGGTATTTAATATTTATGTAACCTGCACTAAAACCTCCAAACAACACTGTTGTCGGTAATTAATAGATAGAGGATACTGGATATTATGGCGCAGATCTCGAGTCTAAAGCTGAACTGAAAATGTTTGCTTGTCTGTCTGATCCAAGTGAGTGGTTAGGGAGGCTGATCACAGATATAGACAGGACCTTGGTTACATCCCCGTTGCTATTCTGAGTCACGCGAATTTGTGTATTGAGACAATCTCTTTGAAACATAAATAAGGCATCGTTCATCTCACCGAATCAAGTAACTGTTCGTTGCAAACAACCAGCAGGTAATAATATTAATATAACGCGTCTGGATTAAATCAATCTGTAGCTCAGTTTGTGGAAAGATTATCCAGTACTAATGTACCGTTGTCCAGGGGACACCCAATGTACTAATCGTAGATATTTTCCTTGGAGACTCTTTTCATGTCCCGATAAGATGAGATGAGATGATGGTGATAGTGAGTATGAGAGGGATAGAGAGTATGAGGGTAATAGTGAGTATGAGAGGGATAGAGAGTATGAGAGGGATAGAGAGTATGAGAGGGATATAGAGTATGAGGGTGATAGAGAGTATGAGAGGGATATAGAGTATGAGGGTGATAGAGAGTATGAGGGTGATAGAGAGTATGAGAGTGATAGAGAGTATGAGGGTGATAGAGAGTATGAGGGTGATAGAGAGTATGAGAGGGATATAGAGTATGAGAGGGATATAGAGTATGAGAGTGATAGAGAGTATGAGGGTGATAAAGAGTATGAGAGTGATAGAGAGTATGAGGGTGATAGAGAGTATGAGAGTGATAGAGAGTATGAGAGGGATATAGAGTATGAGAGTGATAGAGAGTATGAGAGGGATATAGAGTATGAGTGTGATAGAGAGTATGAGAGTGATAGAGAGTATGAGAGTGATAGAGAGTATGAGAGGGATAGAGAGTATGAGAGGGATAGAGAGTATGAGAGGGATAGAGAGTATGAGGGTGATAGAGAGTATGAGAGGGATAGAGAGTATGAGAGGGATATAGAGTATGAGAGTGATAGAGAGTATGAGGGTGATAGAGAGTATGAGAGTGATAGAGAGTATGAGGGTGATAGAGAGTATGAGAGGGATAGAGAGTATGAGAGGGATAGAGAGTATGAGAGGGATAGAGAGTATGAGAGGGATAGTGAGTGTGAGGGTGTGGAACCAGTGGAAACACTTAAACCTAACCTAAGCTTAACCAACCAAACCCTGGTGACCTTTGGGGTAATTCCCCTTTCGGGAAGACACTCCAAGGTACCAGTCGGGAATCTAATCCGGGACCCCTAGGCTCGTGGTCAGGTGCAATGACAACTACACCACGTCACCAGACAACCAACAGGTAGTGGTACACGTTAAATTACCAGCAAGATGGAAAGGTAGCTGGTAGTTAGTTACTAAAATGCTCCAGCGGGTTACGAGAGTGACAAACAATGGATGTATCAATATAAATCAAACAATACTCAACACACCCTTGGACCAGTGCTCTAAGGCAGGGGATTTCAAACTATTTAGACCAAAGGAGCCCTTGTACCAAAAATAAAATAGAATTGCCAACTCGTTTATAGTGATAAACAGTATCTAGTCTGGGTATAAAATTTAATTAAAATTATACAAAGCGAATTTTGAGAAAATCGATTTTTTATTATTTTATCTTTCAGTAAATTACATTTAAATTTAGGGTTAGATATCTAATTCAAAAAAAACATCGGGGAAGGGGGGCGGGGCCTTATTAAAACCCCAGATACCAAGTTTTAGTCCAATCGGTAAAAATAGTTTCAGTTCTAGGCCAAGATACAGACTGACGACATTGTGAAAACAACTTTTTGGTTTCTTGGGGGTCATGAAACGTCGATATTTATCAAAATCTCGAGCTAGGTTTTTTGAAGGTCACAATACTTTGTCTCCAAATGTTGAGAGAAAGTAAAAATACATGCAGGAGCCCTCATAAAATGTTTTTGCACTAATATTACGAACATTCAATGAAGACAGTTAAATGTTACAAGTAAAAAAACAAACTGAAAACGTCTCATGTTCTGGCTGCGAATTTGAAAAATGTACTTTTTTCAGATTTGAAAAAATTGGCAATCCTAATCACTGATGGCTATTTTATAAACTATTGTGAGAAACAAATAAATTCTAAAATTGTCTCACGGAGCCTGAGATAGCTATGGAGCACAGTTAAAAAAAAACACTGGTCTAAAGCATCACTTCCATGTTAACTGGCCTGCTGATGACGGGGAGATCAGGGTTCTAATCCCAGTTGGGTCCACTGAGGGTAGTTTTTCCTATATGCTTTCCCAATTTCCTTCCATGCAAATGCGGGTATATCACCTCTAAAATCAGGCTAGGACTGGCCCGCCGACACATCGGCCCTCGGGCCGGTGCGCCCTCAAATTTCTCGAATTTATGCCCTCCGCCCAGAATCCCCCTCCCTCTTGGCGAAAAAAATTGCAATGATTAAAATTGCAATTTGAATAACCAAGACAAGGTGGAGCCGTGAAGGCGAAATTAAATATAAGTGAGTACAGATTTAGGGGGTGTTCAGCAACAAGGGGTGATTGGCGCTCGGCCGTTTGGCCGTGTCGCGTGGCTGCAATTGGAGCGGTGGAAATCAGCTGTTTAGTTGTGTTCGCGCCTTGAGTGATATAGTTTGGTGCTCATTTTATAAGTATGTAATTATTTGGCTTCTGCGTAATTTTTCGTTGCTGTGGTAAGAATTAAGAAATTTTAAGTTACCAGACAACAAAAACTATTGTTTAGTTACAAAGTTTTGTTAGTAAGGGGAGTCTTTTGTAGGCCTTCAAGTTCGTACCTACAAAACCTTAATGAGATCGTAACAGATTCCCCTCACTGTAATAAGTTTTGATCTAAACGTTCTCTCTCTCTCTCTCTCTCTCACACACACACACACACACTTTTCCATTCCTAATTTATATAGTTAACTTATTTTGACTAATAATAACATCAAACGTACTATTATATTTTAGATGGGATTTATAACAGCGTCCTTCCCTTATTAGAATTTGGGTATGTAAAGTTAAATCCATTTAATAATTTAGAAATTTAAATTTTTGGAGGTTTGGCGTGAAAATGAAAATCTATTTTGAAATGTGAGGGTGGGTTGCTTTTAAGAGACTTGTATTCGGGGCTGATACAAGTCAGGTTTATTTGAGGTTATTGGGGGGAGTGATATCTACCCTTCCTTTTCTCAGAGAAAAAAACAGTTTTCTTAGGACGGTTGTTGTTGAGACAGGCTGTATCCGAATAGTCTAACGATCCACGGATATAGTTTAATATCTTGTACAATTTGTTCCTTAAATGCTAGATGTTTTGTGAAATAAAATTCACTTACCCCATGAATGTGTCTTTATACTATCTTTATTGAAAATAAACTATGAAATTCGGAATATTCAACATTGCCTTGAGTCACGTAAGGAAAAGAAAAAAAAATTATTTTGGGAGTCCTTGAAATAACCACTATTATTTATTATTAATCAATATTATTGGGTTCTACCAGCACTCCCATAGTTATTTTACAGTAAAAAGGTAAACTTTTTTTGAGTTCGTAATAATATTTTATGCCCTCTCAAAATCCAAGGTCTGCGCCCTTTTGGAAGGCCCAGTCCACCCTGTCTAAAACGCTTCCTTCTTCATCTCTACCTCGTTTGAGTTACGGCGGCTACTTCCAAAAGATGAGTTTCCTTGACAAACAAGATTGATTTTGATGGTATTTTGTCTATGGCCAATATAATGTAAATGGTTATATTCACCCGTCATTCATCTACTTATTACATTATTATTATTATTATTATTATTATTATTATTATTATTATTATTATTATTATTATTATTATTATTAATTATTATTAAACATGTGTTTACTTTAAAAATATATGTTCACGCCAAAGACTTCGTGTAAATGAACAAACAAACACAGCAAATTACTTTGGCTTAACACTTTAAGTATATTTTAAAACGCGTTTTTTTTAAAACTAAAGTGCACGAAGAAGGTCAAATCGTACAAGCGCTTTAGTTAAGTGCGCTATAAGGGTATCATCAATACACTAAACACTTGAAATAGGCTTTAGACACCATCAAACACGACTTCCGCCCTCGGAATCAATGCCATTTCCGTGCGCACTAGGCTTCCAAGGGTCCTTGGACGGACAATTCAGACACGGCCATAGTCATCAGAGCGTTTGGTTTACAGCCATGCTCATCTGGTTTATTTCAACCTATAACCGAGCATAGCATCGTTATCTAATAAACAACTTGATAATATCCCCTACACGC
>CABFWB010000278.1:37156-59406 GCA_902151455.1 Timema bartmani
ACTCTTTCTCTACATAAACTGTAGATATATTTTGGGAAAAAGATAGCTTTTAACAAAACCAAATAAACACCTTGTGGATGGTGAATGTCGTTTGGGCGTAGTCAGACAAGTTAGATCAGGCAGAATGTCGAGACTGACGTGACAGTGCCGGGTGATAGGAACCATTGACACTTGTAGGACCAATCTGTGAGTCGGGTCAGAGGTTAACTTAAGTTGACCTAGTAGGGCGTCAGGTCACACAACTTCTGAATGGTCATCTTGTTGCTCTATCCAGCCTCCGGAGCTGAGATTCACGATGATCACACAATGTAGCTCGACTATCAATAGATCATCACGATCATCACGATCATCACACAATGTGTATTGTGTGCTCAGACACAAAATATAAGTCACAGAGTTAGTTCAGCGTGAACATGAGGGATCAACTATAAACCACGTAACGCTTTTTATTACTTTTTTTACTCCAACCCCTCATGTAACACCGTGTAGACATTAGAGCTCCCCCCATGTAACACCATGTAGACATTAGAGCTCCCCCATGTAACACCATGTAGACATTAGAGCTCCCCCATGCAGCACCATGTAGACANATTAGAGCTCCCCCCATGTAACACCATGTAGACATTAGAGCTCCCCCATGTAACACCATGTAGACATTAGAGCTCCCCCATGCAGCACCATGTAGACATTAGAGCTCCCCTTTGTTCCCCCACCTCTAATATCGTTAAGTGGTTTATGGATGAACCCTGACATGAACCTAGAAGGTGAGAACTTGAATCCCAATATCGTACGAGATCCCCTAAGAATAGTTCCCATCCTTTCTCCAGGCGAATTTTCCTTATTTTCTCTTAGTTAGCCAACCCTTGTACATTCTGGGACAACACAAATCGAGAAACAAGGCCATAACATGAACATAGAACATACAAAGAAGAGTTTAGAGGTATCTTGCGTTATTGTGGGACGTGAACCTTATCTCCCTATGTGCTGATGGACCTTATCTCCCTATGTGCGGATGGACCTTATCTCCCTATGTGCGGATGGACCTTATCTCCCTATGGGCGGATGGACCTTATCTCCCTATGTGCGGATGGACCTTATCTCCCTATGTGCTGATGGACCTTATCTCCCTATGTGCAGAAATACCTTATCTCCCTATGTGCAGAAATACCTTATCTCCTTCAGTGCAGTGAGGCCATGTCACTGTGCAACTAGGCAGAGTAAATTTATCTGGACCTAGGTAGATTTCGGATCATTAAACACTAAAATAAGTCTTTATGTTGAGAAAATAGAAATGCATGGTCCCGAGACAACTCCCCAGTGTACCAGGTAGCCCCCCACAGAGAACCGTGAGGTGTGGTAATCCAGGTGTTTTGCCGTGCTATACATGAACATTGCGAGCAGAACACCTGTAGGCTCGACTGACGTCACGCAAACACCTGAAGAAATAGTCATGTACATTTCGTTGTGAAAACATCGGGTAGGTATGATACGGCATTATGAGCGCTTCGTTGTCAAAACATCGGGTAGGTATGATACGGTATTATGAGCACTTCATTGTGAAAACATCGGGTAGGTATGATACGGCATTATGAGCGCTTCATTGTGAAAACTTCGGATAGGTATGATACGGCATTATGAGCGCTTCGTTGTGAAAACATCGGGTAGGTATGATACGGTATTATGAGCGCTTCGTTGTGAAAACATCGGGTAGGTATGATACGGTATTATGAGCACTTCTTTGTGAAAACATCGGGTAGGTATAATACGGCATTATGAGCGCTTCGTTGTGAAAACATCGGGTAGGTATGATACGGCATTATCAGCGCTTCGTTGTGAAAACATTGGGTAGGTATGATACGGCATTATGAGCACTTCTTTGTGAAAACATCGGGTAGGTATGATACGGCATAATATCCACTTCAATGCGAAGACATCGACTAGGCAATTTATGTTAAGGTGCGGCCGAAGGGAACGAAAGTATTTTTACAGTTTTAGAGAATTGAAATTTTTTGGCCAAAATAAATCAAACATTTCTCCAGTAGCAACATAGAGAGTAGTTTTCGGCACATGCTAATATCAACAGTTCTTTAATATCTGTCAAGGGTGTCCTGGAATTTTGTCAATAATATCTCTCTTTATTTAAAAATTTGGGACAAAATTCCAGGACACCTTTGACAGATATTAAAGATCTGTTGATATTAGCATGTGCAGAAAACTAAACTCTATGTTGTTACTGGAGAAATGTGTGATTTTTTTTGGCCAAAATATTTAAATTCCCTAAAAATTGTAAAATTACTCGCGCTTCCTTCTGCCGCACTTTGAGGTATTGCAGTGTTTGTTTCAGGTGCAGTTGCTGTGGAAAGAGACAGTGCATTTCAACTGTCACGTTCTTATTTCCAGGAGTAAGACTCAGCTCTGCTCTCTGAAGAAGTGTGGCCTGTTTTATTACACAATAAATGGGTTGGATATAGAACAATCCCTCATTAGCTGCTCATAAAGTGAACATTAGACGCATGAATTCGTTTTAATTTACTTTTATATTTTGTTTATCTATACTGTACTGTATAATATGTTTCATAAATTGTTTGCCATAAATATTATCAACTAATGTTTTGTTGTTTTCAAATATGTGTGATTGTTCAGGTAGACTAGATAGGTGTGATTGTTCAGGTAGACCGAATATTTGTGATTGTTCAGGTAGACTAGATAGGTGTGATTGTTCAGGTAGACTAGATAGGTGTGATTGTTCAGTTAGACTGGATATGTGTGATTGTTCAGGTAGACTAAATAGGTTTGATTGTTCAGGTAGACTAGATAGGTGTGATTGTTCAGGTAGACTAGATAGGTGTGATTGTTCAGGTAGACTAGATAGGTGTGATTGTTCAGGTAGACTAGAATAGGTGTGATTTTTCAGCAAGACTAGATAGGTGTGATTGTGAAGGTAGGCTAATTATGTGTGATTGTCGATTCTGGCTAAATATGAAGCATCCTTGACCATTAAATAAATGATTGAATGTTTCTTTATTTCTTATATATCTTATTTTGTTATATTTTAACTGACATTTGAGTGGTCATTGAAATGCGAACAACAAAATATATTAATTCATTATATCCACACGATATTAATCCAAGTAAAATTGGGGATCACTAAGAAGCAGAATACTATCCTTAGTCATGTGATGCTAGCTGTGCCTTAAGTACTTTTGGCAAACACGACACAGGCACGATTTCTCATGGCACTCTTACCAATCTTTGTTTCAATAGACCATCAAAATATAAATGCACAATTTTATCAAGTGTACTATAATTATAAATTTGAAATAGTTAATCATTTAAAATCATTTCAGTTCACGAGTAGTAATAAGGACTCAAACATGATATTTTGGTATTTTTGCGTACCATTGTTAAGGTCAAGTAATTAATATACGGGGTTAAAATTTATTGTAACCGGACAATTGTATGAGGTATACACAATGATATGATAAATAATATGTTACATATTTTTTAGTGTATAAGCAGTTTAAAAGTGGTAATAGATTAATGTGTACACCTCATATAAATGTCTAGTTAATTTCAACCATCATCATCATCAACTGTTTCCAGTTTGTGGCCTAGTAAATTTGTAAAATGCCTCCATCTTCCTCTATCCTACCACCAGTCTTCCCCTCTCACTTGCACATTTTCTGTTACCTGCTCCTCCAATCCCTTTCTTGGTCTTCTTTGCGGTCTTTTTCCTATATATACTTTATTATCTTTCTCTCCTTTTACATCCTAATTACATGTCCATACCATCTCAGTCTTGTTTCCTCTACTATCCCATGTACTCCAACATCCTCATTACATGCCCATACCATCTCAGTCTTGTTTCCTCTACTATCCCATGTACTCCAACATCCTCATTACATGCCCATACCATCTCAGTCTTGCTTCCTCTACTATCCCATGTACTCCAACATCCTCATTACATGTCCATACCATCTCAGTCTTGCTTCCTCTACTATCTCATGTACTCCAACATCCTCATTACATGCCCATACCATCTCAGTCTTGCTTCCTCTACTATCTCATGTACTCCAACATCCTCATTACATGCCCATACCATCTCAGTCTTGCTTCCTCTACTATCTCATGTACTCCAACATCCTCATTACATGCCCATACCATCTCAGTCTTGCTTCCTCTACTATCTCATGTACTCCAACATCCTCATTACATGCCCATACCATCTCAGTCTTGCTTCCTCTACTATCTCATGTACTCCAACATCCTCATTACATGCCCATACCATCTCAGTCTTGCTTCCTCTACTATCTCATGTACTCCAACATCCTCATTACATGCCCATACCATCTCAGTCTTGCTTCCTCTACTATCTCATGTACTCCAACATCCTCATTACATGCCCATACCATCTCAGTCTTGCTTCCTCTACTATCTCATGTACTCCAACATCCTCATTACATGCCCATACCATCTCAGTCTTGCTTCCTCTACTATCTCATGTACTCCAACATCCTCATTACATGCCCATACCATCTCAGTCTTGCTTCCTCTACTATCTCATGTACTCCAACATCCTCATTACATGCCCATACCATCTCAGTCTTGCTTCCTCTACTATCTCATGTAGTGTCTATACTCCTACTCTTTCAACGCCATACATTAATTACTTTGAAAATGGTAAGGGAAAGGCATAAAATAGCCATTTTGATCCCTTATAACTAGTGAGCTGTAATGATTCGAAATAATTGAATCACTATTTATAATTTTTAATAATTATACACGTCTTGTTAAAACTGTACAATACAATTTTGATGGTCGTATGACTTTATGCACCGCAGAGCAATCAATCCTCCCTTCATTCAGTTGTGCAATGGAAGATATGTTTTTAAAAAAAAATAGAATCTTGAAATAGCTGCAATTACCTCCTGAACAATCAGAAATCTTCTCGACAGTTTTAAAAGAAAAGACTGTTAAAAACTTGCGACGAATTAGCTGTGACATCCGTGACAAATGAGAAGCTGCGGAACTAAGGGAGGGGGAGGGGGCGGGGGAAGAGGGTGGAACATCTGTGTCATATTTTAAAGCCTTATTCTCCATTTTCCCCGTTATCAAGTCAAGCATTTTCACGGCGTCTGTCTTAGCCATTTAACTTTTAAACAACTTGTAAGATATGTTTTTATCAAACATTCCCAACATATGGACCAAGATTATAATTGAGGAGGAGGATATAATACCACGAACTCCGACTTTCAACAGCGAGGTATATTATACTATTATAAAGCCACATGGTACTCACTGACATTAATGTTTACCCACTTCCAGATGAGCTATTAACTTGAAATTTGGCAAACTTATAGCTTCTAGCCTGTAACCGACGGGAAAATTCAAAAAAAGTTAAAAAAAATAATTTCTAACCCCCGAAAAAAAAATTCAAAATGGCGAAGCAACTTTAAAGTCGGTGCGGTATATACAATACAATACCGGTAACTTTAAGTGGTTACGTTCAAAAAAACGCTGGAATTACATTAGTTCACATCCACTTGCAAAGAAAACTCACCTGGGGTTTGAGGGGAGGGGGACGGAACTCCCAACGAGCAAAGCGAGTCACTTTTATACAGTCACAGGTAACGAAAATAGCCGTCCGCAGCCGACACACGATACCTTGGAAGACTCTTTCATTTAGACGATCGTACTAAGTCTACGTGGGACAAAGAACACATTATTATTATTTTAGCACTGTGTCTTACTGCCAGTTCAGGTTATACGCATATGTACTAATCACGCTAATAAGTTAGGGATGAGGAAGTTTGGATTTAAAGTAAGTGTACCCTCATTTGCGTGGAGGGCAGAAAACAATTTTTGTAAAAAAATCACCCGACCGGGATTCGAACCCCGACCTCACTGTCATCGGCAGTCTAGTCTAACACGAGAATAATACGCCTTAGACCATACGGTCCCCGAAGCAGCTCATATTAATTCATATTACAAATCAATCAAGTAGAAAGTTTTTATTTACTAATTTAATTTTTTTAAATGGTGCATTTCAATTTTGTTTGAAGGGTCGTACCATAAAATAAATGGTACGATGCACCGCAGATCTTTTTTCTCTCTGTTTATTTTAGAATAAAGAGTTACTAGAAAATCGTAAGATTTGTGAAAATAGATAACACACATTGTTGCAAAAACATCATAGGAAAAAGAGCATAAATGAAATAATATACACTGTTACAAAAACCATGAGAAAAGAGTAAGATCTCTTTACACCAAAGAGCATAACAATCAATTTTATTTTCAAAGATCTCCATAAAAAAATATTTTTTCTTACGGGCTATCTCAGAAGCTATTAATTTTATGAAAATATATTTCAAATAAAATATTTTTATTTTTAATAGTACTACATCCTTACAATGATAAGTTATTTCTTATTTCAAATAATTGCGGAGATTTGATCAAAATTGGAAATTTCCACCATTATATTATTATTATTAGCACCGCGTCTTACTACCCGTTCGTGTTATACGCACTTACGCTAATGTGTAATGGTAGGGTGATTGTGAGATGAAATGGAGGACCTACAGTTTAACGTGGGATCCGAACCACGGTGGAGGCCTGGCATTCCTCACATTCACAAGTTGTGATTAATACACGTCTTGTCAGAGGTGAAGGAAGGGTTTGGCAATCAGATAAATCTGTGCCGAGACCGAGGATTGAACCCCGGACCCCCAGCACAGAAGTCTGACACCTTACCCCTAGACCACCAGGTCACCTCCACCATTATAAATTACCCTAAGAATCATTTTCATAGGGGAACAATAGTCACCGTTTTGTGTGTAATTTTTAACAATGCCTATATAGAAAATTTAATCAAAATTGTCAGAGCAGATTTTGAGAAAACCGATTTTATCGCTTTTTGCCCTTCAGAAATTCCAAAAACTCCTGGGGGAAACTTTATTAAAACCCTAAACCAAGTTTTATTCCAATTTTAAAATGGTTTCGGCTCTTAGGACAAGATACAGACAGACAGACAGACATACAGACAGACCGCATCGCGAAAACAAATTTTTCTGTTTCAGGAGGTCACGAAACGTCGATATTCATCAAAATCTCGAGGTTTTTTCTATCACAATACTTCTTTCTCCGAGGGGTCTAGAAAAAGTAAAAAAACTGCGGTGAAACGCAAATTTAAAAAAAATTGAAACCCATAAAAAGTCAAAATGTGATCGAAAGTTTATAAAAACATACCTAGTCCTATTAGTGTATGGTTTACAAAAATTGACCATTAGAACATCCCTATTTATTTGTTTTTTCGGGTCATATTTCTCAGGACGTGGAGATGAAAAATAGGGGGGTATTAAAAACACCTTAACAAATAGTATTTAGCGATAAACATGCAACAATATATTACAATTTGATTCACTTTGTTAAATAAATGTGGAATGAGTTTCTTGAGGTGGGGATGTAGAGGAAGCGAAAAAAGGTAAGTGTTTCTGCAGTTTTTATATCAAAAACTTTTTTTGGTCAAAATAGATAAAATATTGGTGTAGTATAAATATAGAGTTTAACTTTCTTTTAGGTTGTGATGTCAACAATTCTTGAATATCTGTCATGAGTATAGCAGTATTAGATGAGAAACTTTTTAAATTTAGAGAAAAAGTTGTCATTAAATTCCAGAACACACTCGACAATTATTCAACAACTGCTGATATTATCATGTGAAGAAAATTAAACTCTATATTTCTAATAGAGAATTATTTTATTTATTTTAACCAAAAAAATCATTTTAATATGAAAAAGTGAAAAAACAGCGGGATTTTCTCGCGTCCCCTTAAATCCCCACCTTAATTGCATTCGTTGAATAGAGTGACGATTCGCACAAATAGGTGGGACCAAAAAATAAGCAATGAGATACTTCGCAGCTCTCCAGATAAATGGATTATTTTTCTTCGTAAAGTAAGTTTCAATAGATATTTGGACTAGAAGTTCTTGATATAGCATTTTAGTCTCAATATTTCATCTTCAAACAACGCTGTGCCGGCATCCAGATATTCGCCTCCTATTTTTGCTATTTTTTTTATTAGCACCGCGTCTTACTACCCGTTCGGGATGTAAGCATATGTATTAATTACTCTAATGTATTAGGAAGGTTTTAATTTAGAGGACGTGTACCCACATTTGCGTGGAGGGTAATTAGAAAACTATTCAGGGAAAACCCACCTTAGTGCACCCGACCGAGACTCGAACCACAATCTCCCCGTATTCGGCAGTCTAGTCCACTGCGAGAGTAGCGCGTTAGACCACGCGACCACCGAGGCAGGTTCTTCACAAAGCTGAACATGATGATTGTATAGTACACTCTTGTGATTCCCCTCAAGTTTAAAAACTAGTTAGGTGACCTGGTGGTCTAGGGGTAAGGTGTCTAACTTCTGTGCTGAGGGTCCGGGGTTCAATCCTCGGTCCCGGCACAGATATTATCTGATTTCCAAACCCTTCCTTCACCTCTGACAATACGTGTATTAATCACAACTTGTGAATGTGTGGAATGCCAGGCCGGATTCCACGTTAAACTGTAGGTCCTCCATTTCATCTCACAATTACCCTGCCATTACACATTAGCGTAAGTGTGTACAACCCGAATGGGTAGTAAGAAGCGGTGATAATAATAATAATAAAACCTTTGTTTTTTTTTAACGTTTCTATAATATCACAGTCCAAATACATTCCAAATAATAAACAACAAATCACATCAACATGACTTTTCGTTTGTATGGGTCCTGTTGATTTATTTATTTTTTTCTAAGGGGCTGAAGGCGACTATTAATGAATGGTTCCATGGTCGACGTCTTGGGCATCCCTGACATAAAACTAAAGTGTCTTCTTCTCATGTTATGTCTATCTTCCTCCTGACGAACATTTGGTTGCTTGTTCCTTCAAAGTGTTTGAGAATCTAAAGATAGGTCCTTATAACGTACATTATATGAGAAGATATGTAGAAAGATAGGTCCTTATAACGTACATTATATGAGAAGAATATGTCGAAAGAGAGGTCCATATCACGTGAAAGGACACAGCGTGCCATCAGTGTGTTTGTTGAGATGAATGTCTAGAAAACCTCAGATCTTGAGCTTTGGTCATCCAAATATCTCAAGTTTGTAATAAGTTCGTGGTGTGCCTTCACACCCAGCTGTGAAGTGTGATTTTTAATATCAGATCCATGGTGTGTCTTCACGCTCAGCTGTGAAGTGTGAGTTTTAATATCAGATCCATGGTGTGTCTTCACGCTCAGCTGTGAAGTGTGAGTTTTAATATCAGATCCATGGTGTGCCTTCACGCCCAGCTGTGACATGTGAGGTTTCACACCAGATCCATGGCGTGCCTTCACACCCAGATGTGTGGCTATTCTGTATATACATGTTGAACTAGAAGTCTCTATTATAGGATGTCAATTAATTAAAGTGTTCAGTTAACTTAGTTAAGTCCTACATTAATGTAACTAAAATGTTAGAAATGTTATAAACACGAATCATTTAAAATTGGTTTTATAATTGAGTGATATATGCTCGAAAGTATGAAGATATAACTTGTTTCTATATTCAAATATTTAACTGTAATGATTAATTAACTTAGTTGCATATATTTGTTAATCAATCTTTAATTATTAGGTGACCTGGTGGTCTAGGGGCAAGGTGTTAGACTTCTGTGCTGGGAGTCCGGGGTTCAAACCTCGGTCCCGGCACAGATTTATCTGATTGCCAAACCCTTCCTTTACCTCTGACAAGACGTGTATTAATCACAACTTGTGAATGTGAGGAATGCCAGGCCTCCACCGTGGTTCGGATTCCACGTTAAACTGTAGGTCCTCCATTTCATCTCACAATCACCCTACCATTTCACATTAGCGTAAGTGCGTATAACCCGAACGGGTAGTAAGACGCGGTGCTAATAATAATAATAATAATTTAATTATTAACTTTTTTATAGCACCGCGTCTTACTACCTGTTCAGGTTAAACGCATAATGTAGGCTACTAATACGCTAGTTAGTTAAAAATGATGAAGGTTGAGTTTAGAGGAAGTGTATTCGCATTTGAGTGGCGGGAGAGTGGAAAAAAAACTTTTGAAAAACCCACCCTCAGTACACCCGACCGAGATCCGAACCCCGATCTCCTTGTCATCGGCAATCTAGTCTTACCAACGAAGCAGATAATTTTTAACTATTTGGCACAAAAGTTTCCAATTTTTCCTCTATTTAAAAATTAACCGGCCTCGTGATATAGTGGCGAGAGGCCGCTGACCTAGAGTTTCTGGGCTCGATTCCCGGCTAATACCGGAGGATTTTTCTCGAGAGGGGAATAATTATCAAGGCCACCAGAGCCTCCACGGAAAGGATGTACTATCAGTACATTCTGGCGTCACCTGGACAACGGTACATTAGTACTGGCTAATGTTTCCACTACACGGCTACGAATGATGTAGCCAAGATGCGCCATTTATTTTTATTTGTTGATTAATCTTCAACTTTTAACTATGTGGCACAGGAGTGCCATATTTTTTCTCTATTTATCTATTGTTACATTCCCCGCAAAGAGCATGCAGCTAATTTGGAACATACCCAGATAACGTACTTTAAGACCCTATTATATTGGTGTTATTTAGTGGCTAAATGTTTTTTTGTTCGTAATTAATCGTGGCCCCCACGCACAATGGTTCAAGACATAATGTGTATTATCTGAGCATTATCTGTGTAGCAATGATAAGCGTGTGATAGCGAGTATAGTCTAGCGCGGGACACAACAGCGGCTTTGCCGATATTGATCCGTCAGACACAAATACTACTCACACTTCATTTACCCTCGCAACTGGATAAACCGTTCCCAAGCCTTCATTACTTGAATTACGGTCTTGAATTCAATTCAAGATAATAATATCGGCAGATAATACACGTATTTTTTATATACTTTCCTTTCGCGAACACAACTATATCGCAGTGACAGAGTTATTAAGCTTTTCTTCACAGCGGGATTATTTTAGATTGTTACAATAATTTAAATTTCGAAGGAAAACCATTGAATTCTTTCAATATTCTTCGAACGACCTCGAAATTATTATTAAGTTTTTCCCCCGAATTATTATGTTGTTTTTAATATTGAAACGTAAGCGATAATTCCATTGTTGTCTTTAAAATCTGGTAGAAGGTACTATATTTGCTGACACGAGTTAAATTAAATAATAATTTGGGACATCTGTTTGAGGCGGGAGGTAGGCGTGGATTTGTATTGACATTCAACATGTCAGCGCGTGGGAAGATATCGTACAAGTACTACGCGACCTGAGTCGCAACTGCAAAAACTCGTTAACGTCACAACAATCAAAACAACACCTCCAAAAAATACGGTACCACTGCAGTGGAAGAGAGGCGAAAAAAACATGGCGCCTCTTATGAGCCCACACAAAAACAAACATTTTGTATTCATATTCCCAACAATATAATCAAGAGTTCATACCTTTGCGACTTGGAAGTTGTCAGGACGTAGGGACTCGACAATTTCCTGATCGGCCCTGGCCTGCTGGCTCACCGAAGACCGAAATCCATCCAGCACACCTTTGAAGGTGAATTTCTTCATTGCGCCAACACGGTATTAATAGCACCGATCTCCATTTAATAATTACAAAATCAACGCAACTTCATAACCTCCGCGGATTATTTTTTTCTCTCTCTCGCTGCCCCGTCACCACATACTAGAGCAATAAAACTCGTCTGCTAGCAGCTAGCCGCAAATATTACTGCAGCGGAGGGTGCTGGGTAATAACAGGGAGTCGGTGCAATGATTATGCGCCCTGCGGCGCTTCTGTCAGGTGGCGTCTGCTTCTTTCAGTTTTTTCCCCCCCACACTCACTTTTAAATATCAATAAAAATGAAATATGGAAATAAAAACTCATCATTTAAATGGGCCTTTAAACACGAATCTCATTTAAATTTGATGTTTTCGTTTCGTTTACAGCACTGCGGTGTTGGATTGGTGGATCAATACTACTCCGACTTCCTGTGCTGCAATCAGCTGTTAAGAAATAAAGCACCTTGGAAGCGAATCGTATTACAAGTGCGTGTGACAAGTGTTATGAATTTGATTGTCTTTTCTCGTGTATAAAACTCAAATTTCCGCGCATGTTAAAATGTTAAAAAATACCGGTCTGAAAGGGTTCAGATATGTGAGAACTTTCACATTTTATCGTCAAACTTCCAACAGTAAGAATACAAGATTGAGGTTAGCTTCTTATCTTTATGATGACTTAATATTTTACTACAAGTGGTTTTATCTCAGAACAGGCAAAAGCAAATGATTGTCAAGTAATTTGAGGCTCTTTATTTTTCCATACAATAAAATAAATGTTAGTATAATGAATCCAGTAAATCATGTAAAATACTTATGGCTCTTACAGTAAATGTTTATGAAATATGTTTCTTCGCTCAAAACTTTCTTGTCCCGCAACTTTCCCAAAACACTATTGAATATCCGTGCTGGTGGGCACTAGCTCAAAGGCGCCATTATCGTCTTGTATGGATATAAACCCTGGCTGAATGTAGGGCTATTAGTAAGGTGTTGTTTTCCTCTTCTCCAAAGCAAGTGTGGGTACACTTCCTCCAATTTTTACCTTCATCCCTATCTTATTAATGTAACTGGACTGGAAGAAAGATGTGGTGCAGGGAAAACAAAAACTATCTCGCAATAACTGATATTTCGGGAACAATACACAAAGAAGCTAGATTCTTTAATTTTTTCATGACATTATGGAATATATACTATTTATTACCATCCACACATACCAAAAAAAAACTAATTTCTCATAAATAAAATCATTAGAGGCTTAAGTACCTGTTGTAAAATAGTTCTGTATAATTTAAAAAATGTAGAAAAAGTTAACATTTAAAAGACTATCACAATATGGCATCAAAAGTATTTGAATACAATAGTTAACATTTTTACAATTAGGTCTATTTTACTTTATTAATTTGGTTATCATTGGAAACTTGCTTTTGTTGTGTGCATAGATGGTAAAAAATATTGTATTTCTCATAATATGATATATAATTTTTTTTTTCAATCCCGCCCGCTTTGCGTAAGCTACTATTCCTGATATTTTTACCACCCACTTCGTTGGCCGCATGGTCTAACGCGCTACTCTCGCAGTAGACGAGGAGATCGAGGTTTTAATCCTGGTCGGCTGTACTGAGGTTATTTTTTTCCTATTAGATGGTTTCCCATCATCCCTCCACATAAATGTGGATAAATCTCCTTTAAAATTTAACCTTCATCGTCCCTATGCATTATCTTAAATTTAGTAGACCTATGTACAACTTGAACGAGTAGTAAGATGTGATGACAAAAAAAAATAATTAAGGACTGTTACAGATGGTTAATCACATGTAGGTCCTAGACAAGCAAAATGAGCGTTGATGTGTGAATCGAAATGAAAAGGTTGCCATTTTCTAAGCATATCTTATTTTCATTTATCTAGGCTTATCTTTAATAACTATTCAAAAGAAATGTCTCAACATTATAAGGCAATCATTATTTTTAATAAAAACACTAAACAAAAAATAAAATGAAAATATTGATTGAGTAGGCCTAAGCCTATGTAGAATTTTCTGAAATTGTTTTGTTTCGACGAATTTAACTGTGCAAGGTAATATATTTCCCCATCGTTTGACACAATATCATGTGATTAATGACACAGTGAGGGTACATACAATTTGGAATCCATACGAACTTAAGGACTATAAGGAAATGAAGCCCATGGAATATGTATATGAGGCTTACTAATGGTCTACCACTCAACCAAAGTTGATGTAATAGTCCTCATGGCTTGTGGGGCCCTGCATTATTGGGTCACAGCGTGTTATGGTCTGCCCCCTTCAAGTAAGCTTCACTGATAGCACAACAGACTCTTTTGCTAAGAAACTTAGTTTCAATCCTGGTCAAATCCACACCTACGAGGGGTGGTTTGTCCGCGTTTAGTTTCCAATGCTATTGCATGCATTTCCCCAGCATTCTCTTGCTGGTCCCACTAGAATGACAGGCCTAAGTCCTGACTATGGTGGGTTTGTGCAGGTATGTGGGGGCTGCTGTCATCACGGGAGGTATCGCTGCCTACTACATCTCGAGGAGCCGAGCAGAAATGGCAAGAAGGAAACCAAAGGTGGAAACTTCGCTGTTCATGGCAGAGCCCTTGACAAGCATCGACACGCTTACAGACAACCATGACGACATGAAGACCAAGATGGAGCTGATGATTATGAAAATACAGGTCGGTATCTGTATACACGGCCGACCTCGGCTATCTTGAGGTAAAGGGCTCGCCTCACGACCCAAAGTTTGAGGGTTCAAACATATCAAGATGGGTTTTTACTAAAGAGATAAAAAAAAAATCTTTAGCAATATTCCTTGGAAGGGGAAATAAATCCATCACTCCTATGTCGATTGAGGAATGCACAATTAATAAATGATAAGAGATACCATTTCAGCAACATTTGTAGGTACTTGACCCGCCTTGGTGGCGTAGTTGGCTAACACGCTAGTCGTGTTGAGTCCGACTGCCGAGGACGGGGAGATCGAGGTTCGAATCTCGGTCGGGTGAACTGGGGGTGGTTTTTCCTAAATAGTTTTCCCCTCTCCCTCCACGCAAATGCAGGTTCACTTCCTCTATATTCAACCTTCCCAATTCCTAATCCATCAGCGTAATTAGTACTTAAGCGTATAACCCGAACGGGTAGTAAGACGCGGTGATAAATAATAATAATAATAATGTATGTACTTTCTCGTGCATTTATAGTAATTCTTGAGCTCGGCCGCCGAGGACGGGGAGATCGAGGTTCGAATCTCGGTCGGGTGAACTGGGGGTGGTTTTTCCTTAATGGTTTTCCACTCTCCCTCCACGCAAATGCGGGTTCACTTCCTCTAAATTCAACCCTCCCAATTCCTATTCCGTTAGTGTAATTAGTACTTAGGCGTATAACCCGAACGGGTAGTAAGACGCGGTGCTAAAATATAAATATTATTATAGTAATTCAGTGCAGAAGACAATGAAAAACTATCACACTTATTCATTACTTCCCTGGTACATGTACTCTCTCCTATACAGAGCGGGCAGGCAGCACTAACCAGCCGAAAGGCTGAATGCGTACACTGCTTTGTCCAGGATGAAGAAGCACATCAAACCAACCTTAGGGTTACAAACTCTCAATTATCGTAACACTTGCAGGTGCCTTGACTAGAGGGCATCAAGTGGTGGCAGGCAATGTTCGAGGTCACTTTCGAGGTTTCAGGTGATGTGACTTTGCCTTTGAAGCCTGCCATAGTAGAGCAGTTACTTTATCTGCCTCTTATATACCACACACTAGCGGTAGAACACTTCTTAGAGATGCGCGCAAGAAATAGTGTTTATAGGATTAACCTTGAATCATCATAATCATCATCACCTGTTCCCAGCCTGTGGCCAGCTTATTTTATTATTTATTTATTTGAGGCATTTAACATGCACTTTCTGAACCAAATGATTATATCAGCACACACGAATTTCTATGAGCAAGAGCGAAAGGTCCAACCAATTTTGCCAGGTAAGTTCTTTTCACATACCTTCCAGGGTTCTTTTACATGCCACAATCGACATGGGACTTACAGTTTTACTTCTCCTCCGAAGGAAGTTGTGCTGAGAATTTTTACTGCTCAAGAAAAATCTGTTAGCCCCTCCTGGGTTTGAACCCACAAACATCAGGTCCTAAGGCAAGCACTTTACCCCAAGACTACCAAGGTCATCATCATTTTTTGTAAAATGCCTCCATCTTCATCTGTCCTCCCACAACTCTTCCTCCTTTACTTGCGTCTATTCTTCTCCTCTCACTCGCACACTTGCTGTAAACTGCTACTAGAATTTCTTTCTTGGTCTCCCTTGCGGTACTTTTCCTATTTACTTCATCCACATCATTTTCCTTGGGATCATTTCCTTTTTCCATCCTTATTACGAAGTACTTAATAAGGCTTACTAATAATCTGGGCCTGACTTTGCACCCTCTTGCATTGCCAATCACACCAAAAGATCCATCGAGACAGACTTGGGAGTCGGAGGTTGCTGAGATACAACACAGTGATGGACTCAGGAGTTATATTCACACATTTGGTCTGTTTTTACTGTAGACATGCATCCTAAAGTAACCATCTCTTATCATCTCTAGGTCACCCACCTGCTTCGGTGGCAACATGATCTCAAGATGTTACTCTGGCAGTAGATAAAGACTGCCAATGACAGGGAAATCGAGGGTCGAATCCCGATTGGATGTACTGAAGGTAGTTTTTCCAAAATGGTTTTCTACTCTCCTGTGATGTAAATGTGGGCACACTTCCTTTATATTCAACCTTCCTCATCCTTAACTCATTAGCGTAATTAGTACATATGCGTATAGCTTGAATAGATAGTGACCTGTCTCCGGGCTTTCATTTCCACTCGGAGTGGTTTCACTTTCACTTGCACGGAACTCACCCTAGTTGCACACGGGGAAAAGGGCCGCTCTCATCTTTTTCTTCTTTTTGCTCGAGAACTGGGAGCTACCCTTATTCTGGGGCAAAGTAAATATTGTGTTGTGATTTGTTTATTTGTGTGTTCCTTGCTAGGCGGATTTCTGCCGAGCACTGGAAGAGGAAGAGGATGAAGAGACAAAGTTTCGAGTGGATCGCTGGGAGCGCCCCCAAGGGGGAGGTGGCATCACATGTATCCTTCAGGACGGAAGGGTGTTTGAGAAGGCAGGAGTCAACATATCGGTGGTGAAGGGTGTTTTACCCCCTGCAGCAGTCCAACAGATGAGAGCCAGGTCAGTTATTATTATTATTATTAGCACCGCGTCTTACTACCCGTTCGGGTTATACGCACTTACACTAATGTGTAATGGTAGGGTGATAGTGAGATGAAATGGAGGACCTACAGTTTAACGTGGGATCCGAACCACGGTGGAGGCCTGGCATTCCTCACATTCACAAGTTGTGATTAATACACATCTTATCAGAGGTGAAGGAAGGGTTTGGCAATCAGATAAATCTGTGCCGGGACCAAGGATTGAACCCCGGACCCTCAGCACAGAAGTCTGACACCTTACCCCTAGACCACCAGGTCACCTCCAGGTCAGCTACTGGGGACTTTAGGTTAATTAGCCATACTCTGAAGGCTCCAGTTGCTAGTGACCCAGGGATACGCTTTACTCTGGAGGTTCAGTTTGTTAGTGATCCAGGGGTACACTATACTATGGAGGTTCCAGGTCTATTGAGTGCCACAGATAAACAAGTTTATGATATAATTACCCTGTGAGATTGTATGATATATTTGTTGCGTTGTCTTGCAGGGGCAAGTCTCTGAAAGAAGGAGAGCTTCCATTCTTTGCGGCCGGTGTAAGCTCAGTGATACACCCTCGCAACCCTCTGGTGCCCACTGTACATTTCAACTACAGGTACTTTGAGGTGCAAGAGCCCGGGGGGACCACCCAGGTCAGTAGACAGACAGACATCTTAATCTTTCTTGTCATTAACTAAGCTTAAGCAGATTATTTCCTTGAGTGAAAGAATGGCGGTATTTGTTTTGCAGGTCACTATAGTGTTACAAAGAAATGTCAGTCCACCCCCTTGTCTCCTTCCGCATTCCACAATCCATCAATCCATTTCTTGGCAAACTTATCCACAAACTTGACTGTTCTGTCGTCAGAGTTGGTTCGGCGGAGGAACGGACCTGACTCCTTATTACCTTGACGAGGAGGATTCAAGACATTTCCACCGGCAGCTGAAGGTAGCCTGTGACCGGCACAACCCGGGGTACTACGCCAAGTTCAAGAAGTGGTGTGACGACTACTTCAACATCACACACAGAGGTGACAGACTGTGTCCGTTATACCCATAAAATAACATATATGTCCAACAGTTACTTCAGATAACTTCTGTATGGTAGGCAGGCATAGCAAGCTTGTTATCTCAGTTTGCAGAGCATTAAATCATTAATAATATTATACAGACTACAATAACTAACCAGAATCTGATTGTTCTGTTGTTTAAAGGGGAGAGACGAGGGATTGGAGGGATTTTCTTCGACGACCTTGAGGGCCCGGATCCTGAGAAGACGTTCCAGTTTGTCACGTCGTGTGCAGAGTCTGTGATCCCCTCCTACCTGCCCCTGGGTAAGTGCTGTTGTGTATAGGGGGTAGTTTACCCTGGTTGAACTGTTGGCATAGGGCTATTCGCGCCTGAGACCACACGTCTTATAACAAGCCATGAGCTAACTCGTCTCCTAAAGAGGCAGAAAGAAGGGCACAATGTGAGCTCAGGGATAAGTAGGTGTTTACCACCCACCATAATCAGATATCATCCACTACCAACCCCCAGCATCCATTACCAGCTGCCATCATCTTACATCACCCGCCATCATCAGGTACCATCCATCATCCAATACCAACCCCCAGCATCCATTACCAGCTGCCATCATCTTACATCACCCGCCATCATCAGATACCATCCATCATCCACTACCATCCACCATCATCCATTACCAGCCGCCATCATCCAATACCACTCATCATTATACAATATTATTTTACACCACCTAATCCCTCCTCGGAGTGTCTAGAACTGTACGGATTGTAATAGCTGGAGATGAGGTTGCAGTCATCCGTACACAATATTAGGAGACCTGGAATCAAACCTAGGTTTTCTAGTCCAGCATTTTACCTCACCAACCACTAGACCATGTTGGAGCCTGACATTGTTTCAGTGAAGAAGCACAAGGATGATGCATATGGCTACCATGAGCGACAGTGGCAGTTGCTTCGCAGGGGCCGCTACGTCGAGTTCAACTTGATATACGATCGTGGGACAAAGTTCGGCCTCTACACTCCAGGTGCCAGGTTCGAGAGTATCCTCATGTCTTTGCCTCTGACCGCGGTGAGTTAGAGCTCCAGGACAGAGAATATACCTAGTAGTCCTAAACAACTCGTGTTCATCAAGGGAAAACAAACTATAAACTGCTTAACCACAGTATTGTATTATGTACTTATACATTACTTTAATATAAATTAAAAATTTGTAGCTGAATTAACATATATAAACATAACTGTATCAAAGAATTTGAGCTTTAACTATTTAAACATCTCCTTAACGGTGAATGTAGGATTTCATCACTGTTAGTATATATAATTATGTTTTCATCACTGCTAGTACACACAGTTATATGTTTTCATTATCTGGGATTACACACACCTGGATGTTTTCATCACTGCTAGTAGGCCTACACACAGTCACATGTTTTCATCACTGCTAGTACACATAGTCATATGTTTTCATCACTGCTAGTAAACAAAGTTGTATGTTTTCAGCGCTGGGAGTACATGCATGTCCCCAGTCCAGACTCGAAGGAGGGGAAGCTGGTGGAGATATTAAAAAACCCTAGAGACTGGCTAGAGATCGGGGAACCTTCGACAGACACCAAGAAGTGAACCTAGCCTGGTTCTGGAGTCCTATCCGGGAAGATGGGAGCAAATCTAGCCTACAACAAACCCAATACTCGAGTCTTAAGGCAGCCGCCTCGTTCAGTGAGAAAGTATCAATCGCTGTCAGGCCACATAATTACAAATACTATTGTCTGTGTCGTTTTCTGGAACTACTCTTCTATTCTGTCTAAGCTTATACTCCTTTTTGTCCTTCGCCTAGAACCACCCTTTGTCATGTCAATAAGAGAGGAAAGAAAACTACGAAACTTAATATCACAAGGTAAAGAGAAGAGCTCGCTACTAGTTCTCAAATATCTTAACATTTTCTGTTGTGGGCCTATCAAAAAATTACTTTATTTGTTTAGAGGAAGGCTAAATCTAGAGCCCGTTTTTCATCAAGTCTGGTCTCATAACCCAACAAATATGATTAAAAAGTCATTGAAAATGAGCTAATGTCACATTTTCACACTTTTTTTTTTAAATAAAACAAACTATAGGGTTAGTAAAGAAAATGATCCCTGTTGGACTATATTGGATTTTTTTTTTTGCGTGAACTATATTTTTAAATAACACATCGTAGGATTAAATAATGCTTTAGAGCTGAATATGTCTGCACAGCAACTTCTCACTTACCGAGGTGGTCCCCTCAATATCTACTTGCCTTGAACTTGTGTATTCCTTTATATATATATATATATAATTTTTTTTCATCATTTCGACTTATGTTTTTTGAGTGACTGTGAGTTTTAATCTCACACACTTGTAAACACAACGCATAACAAACACTTTTGTCCCAGAGCTGAATCCAACTTGAAAAGAAGCAGTTCTATCCCAAAACCAATTTCAAACATATTTTTATATGAACACTTGCGCAGGCAAGATTTATATATCTCATTTTCCATGATTCTTTGGGAACTGTAGGCACTAGAGTACTTGTAAGATAGTTGTGGTAATGTTCTGAGGTGCGCTGGTAAAAGTATTAGGTTTGATACAAGGGTCTCAGGTTTGACACTTGACACGACCAAACGTTCATTACTTATAAATCATACTTGGTCCCTTTCGGCAAGTGATAAATTAATGGTCAGTGTATGTCTGGAAGTTGGAATAAATCTTTAATAACTACCACACTACTAGTCTGTATAATTAAATGTGCCAATAACTGTAGCAATGTTGATAAAATGAAGAGTTTGTTACTGTAAATGGTGTGATTATGATTAATGATTTATCACCATCATAAACTGTTTCCCTCCTATGGCCAGGTCAGTTTAGTCAAATACGGTACCTCCATTTCCCTTTTTCTTTTCGCCATTCTTCTCCTTTCACTTGGACACTTTGTTATCTGCTCCTCCCATCTCTATACTATCTCATGCACTTCCTGTACTCCCAATATTTCCCGAATAACTTTATTCCTAATCTTATTTCTCCTCATGACAGCTAACATGCTCCTCCACTTTCTTAGTCTCTCTTACATTCAATGTCCATGTTTCTGCTACATATGTGACAATGGGTACAAAGTACGCCCTGTACAACACTTCCTTACACTTAACGATATTTATTTTCTCCATAACATTAATGATTGTTTTAGTTTAGTTATTGACGTCATACTGTGTGTGGTTACTGTTTATTGCTGTCGACACTGATCTCTTGCTCGCAGTATATTTCACTGATACTCTTATCAGCATTTTTAGGTTAGGTTCTACTTCTGGATTACAGGAAGTTGTTCATCTCAAAAACTTTTGCATTTCATTAAAAATGTGTAATTAAATGTTTGGTGACCGGCGGATTTTTATTTTGGTAGAAAATTCACTAAATTGAACTCAGCCATTGTCTAGAGCAAATATTTTCAACCTTTTTACAATATGTTGAACAAGGCAATTAAATTGTCAAGGCACATCCTTATTTTTTTAGAAGTTCAATCATTAAAATAACAAGTATTAAGATTGTGTTCAAAAGTTTGATTGTTAAAATTCTAATAGTTGTGTTCTTTTTTCTCTTTTATTAATGTTGATCATTGATTTATATTGAGATTTTTTTTTCCTCAAATATTTTTTCACTTTTTTTTTTATCTTCCCCCAAACTCCTGCGGCACACCTGCCGACCCTTTGCGGTGCGCCGGTTGCAAAACACTGGCCTGGAGTATTGAGCTACTCTAGGGGGCTAGTTTGGATCCCATTAGGACCTATTTGGTTAGTCAGATGGTGTGGTATGGGAGATTCAGGGTGTTAGAAGACCTCAGCCGCATTAAGATACTGTTAAAACAGTAACATGGAATTTAACAAAAAGGTCGAATAACAAAATCATCACTTTGAAGAGATGTGGACACAACATTTTTATACCAATTAGATGGTAAATATAATTGTTGGTAAATAGTAGAATTAATATTTTTAATTATCCTCTGTAACTGTAGGCCTACTTAAGTTACAAGATAATTAATCGGGTGATAAGGTTACGCTCACATTTGTTTGATAGTTTTATATTATTTTGTGAGGATAATAAAAAAAAATACATATATGTTTGTGTGTGTGGATGAATATTTTTATATATTTTACAAAATAAAATTTTTATCCTATAGCTATAATATTTTGTCAACTCATTATCCCTTCTTCACCCATTTAATCCACCTTCAACACCGCACCATTCTCAATACATCCTATTTTTGAGAAGTAAAATGTCTGGGTGTATTTTTCTCAAAGGTAAAATTGTCTGGATTTTCAACAACCTTTTTTTTTTTTTTT
>CABFWB010000278.1:59525-83918 GCA_902151455.1 Timema bartmani
TTTTTTTTTTTTTTATCAGGTATCACATGTTGGTGTTGTACACATATATGGTAATTACTATAGTAGGTATGGATGAGGAAGGAAGCATTTTAGAGGTAATCTACCTGCATTGGCATGTAAGGGCTAGTGGGAAACTATTTTAGAAAAAAAAACCACTCTCAGTAGACATGAACAAGATTCGAACCTCAATCTCCCTGTCTTTAGCAGGCCAGTCTAACACGAGAGTGAGGACTTAAGACGATGTGGGTGACAAGCAATGTTGTTGAAGAAAAAAAATTAGTATACAATTAGATAGATCTAAAATTAAATTTGTCTCTCTTTAATTTTATTTTAAAATGGTTTCATGGTTTGATAGTAAATCCGGTTTGTTTTCTGATAATGCCAAAGCGTTAATTCAAATTTATGGGCTAGCTTCAGATTGGTCAATTCCTGAGGGAATTAGAGGTTTGTCTGCCGATTCTATAGATGGCATTTTAATGATGCAATAGAATCTTAAGAACATGTAAACTGTAGGTACTATAATGCCGGGATCACGATAAACTTAACGTAACGTTCACTTAAAGTTAACTTTACGTATGTGTGATCACGATTCACGTAACTTAACGTAACAACTCGAACCAAACATCTTCATTCTCGGGTATGATCTGTGATTTGTACTAGTTTTACATTGATGATCTGTGAATGTCGATATGATAAATATCTATTACAAAACTTTTTTGATAAATTTAGCTTTCCTATTTTAGTTTAATTATTTTGTTTCAATGTCTGATCACTAGAACTTACGCTAAAGAGTAAACATTGGTCATAATACCAACAAATGAGTTACTAAATAGCCCTGTTGACGTCACTCGCGTATTGATTGGCTGGCTAGATCACGTGATACCCTTCAAGTAACGTTGATCGTGATCCCGGCATAAGCCCGATCTACTGACTGATCTCTGCTACTGACTCTGTATCCATGGTCCGTGATCCTTTGAAATTCTTTTCGTGTCCACATAATCCATATCCTTAATCGTGTGATCATGCCAACCAATGAAATAATCATACACTTCATTCAATAAAGCTCTTCGAAAGAAAATTGTCTGCTGCAAGAAGTAATCACCAAGCAGTCAGCTGATCAATAAGTGAAACTAAAACAACTATTTTGAAAAAACGTCCAGGGTATACTTGAAATGTAGGCCAAGTACAGTCACAATAGTTTTAATTTATTAGAGATTTTAACATTTACTCTCTGAACTGACTGATTACATTAGCACATGATTTATAAACTAACTTCTAGAAAAGAAACATCTTATCACAGCTATCATCACTGTGAAAGGGCAAACCCACATTTCAACAGTAATAAATTGTTCGCCTTTGCCAAGAATCGAACCTGGGACTCTAAGCTCAGACAGACACGCTACTGAATGAGCTAAGGTGTCGAATAAATTCAGTGCCGGATTAACAAAGTAGCAAAAGTAGCATATTATGCTACGGGCCCCGCGTTTTCAAGGGCCCTCAATAGAAAATAAAATATTAAATAAGTGAACTGCAAATTTAAAAAAAATATATGCTTGTAAGCTGTCTGGTGAAAATGACATCCCAGGGTATTCTGACAATCTGACAACAATGTTGTTTAACGAAAGAACGCCATGCTGAATGGTACTAACATATTGTCAATTTCGTTTGATAACATTACGTTTTCTATGTTTGATAACTGACAATTCTTTGAAGTCCAAATATAGAAAATGCTTTGCAGATCTATTTGTCACTCATGGCTACCAATTGTAGTGGAGAACGTTCATTTTCATAACTGAAAAGGATGACAAATGAACTGAGGAGCACCATGGATCAAAACAGGTTGAACAATCTCACTCTAATGAGCAGTGAACATGAACTTCTGCGTGAAATAGACATTTCCAGTAGATTTTTGTGAATTTGTTGGCGTTCAATATCAAACAATTCTTTCTCATTCCAAGACACGGTGGTTGTCTTTGGCAAGTGCTGTTGAAATAATTCTGAAAGCGTTTGAAGTTTTGAATACATACTTCCTCTCACAGGAAAACCCTCAAAAAATTTTGTTAGATATTTTTCCTCTCGTTTAAGTGAAGCCTACTTTTATTTTTACACAGTCTACTACATGCTATGAGTATCAAGATATCGGGGATTTAAGGGGGTTACAAAAGCATTATTGAGGTTCTGAAAACTCTTAAAGAAACAGAAAATATCTTAAAGGAACGATTTGAAGCCAACTTTCTCCCTATCAGTGTAAAAAAACATTTTAAAGGCAGGAATCGGAATGTGCTGAATCCTTTTTGGCAGAAGTACGAACATTTTATAAAACTGGTCATGATTACCTGATGAGCTGGATGAATTAAATTCAGAAGTATGATGTTTTTTCGTGGATGCTTCTCAACAGTCCACCAACATGGCAATAACTTAAAGACATTATGTGTTAATTAAATTTTTAAAGCGACTGATTTTGACAAAAACTAGACCTAAATTATCTTTGACAAATAATTATCCACTTTTTTTGCCAGTACAGTACGATGCCTGATTTAAGTTGATAACTAATATAGTTAGTTTAAATAATTGTTTATATGAGTGGACTTAATCAATCTTATAATATGTTATTAGTATTAACGGTATATCTTTTTTATTTCAGAATTTGCCTGGGTCAATGCAACAACTTGGGATTTCAAGGTTAACGATTACTTTTATATAAAAATGTCATTGGGAACACGGTATTGAGAAATTAGTAAAATTAAGGACAATGAGTATTTACATTTCTCTTTGAATTTTGCACCTTCTCTAACACCATTGTAACCTCTTTAAAAAAAAAAGTTAACACAACATACATTTACCTCAACAAACATTTCAGCTCCCACCTCCTCAGTCCTGATACACGTGATCAATTGGTCGGAAATCACTATTCTATTGCTAATCAAACAAAACAAAATGTTTAACATTTGTTTTATTACTTGATTAACTGAACATAAAGATATTTTTCAGCGTATTAGTATTACGTTCGTCCCAAATAAATAAATATAGATAGTGATTGTAATTCAGTTATTGATTTTATATTAAGACATGTACACTTGTTTGTATTTGCAAAATATCAGTGTGTACTTTGTGAAAAAATGTGTAGGTTTAAATTTATAAATAAAGATTATTCTAAACTTGGTTTGATTTTTATTTATATTTCCTTAAACATTCATTTAAACTTGATGTGTTAATTTTAGAGTTTCTAGAAATATTTAAAGAAAAAAATTAGTTGTTTCCCAACCATTATCACTTGAACGGATTTCATTTTTTTTTAAAACTTATTTTTCGACAAAATGTAAATAATAAATTAATCTTTGGAGAAAACCAATATTTATGTTATGTTAAACATTTATTTCATTACACTCGGCCTTAAAAATATTTCAAAATAAAAATTGTTTAAGTGAAATGGTTTCGCAAAACTTACTAATAGTACAAAATAAATAAAATAAAAAATAAAAATAGTAGTAATAATGCTACCCAAATAAAATACTTACTAAGCCGCCGAGACCGCTATTTAATACAACAAAAGTGCTCACATATTTGTCTAGATAGCAGCATAAATGCGGAAAACATCATACAAACATTTTAACACAGACTTAACAGATCTTTCGTGTTAACTTGATCTGTGATGCTAAACGCCTCAGTTAATTCAAACGAATCTTGACGCTAAACTAATCCGCAAAGAACATAATTTATATACTCTTTACATTGAACTCATAAGACATAACAATCATCGTAATTTGTTTAGGAGTTTTGCTGTGCGATCAAACACTTTGTAAGCTTTTATTTATTATGCTAAAATTATTGTTTAACTTAGCAGGTAGATCAACGCTTTACAAGAGGTTATGGTGTTTTAAGGGCCCCCCGTTTATTTGATTATTATAAGTAAGCTTTATTTTATACTAGTCCACTTTAACTGAAACATAACAAACGTGTATTTGAAAGCTCCAAAAATTAACAGTTTATTTTACAATGCGTAACATTTAAATAGATGTAATTTACCACATTTAAAATACGGTACTTAGATATTTCAAAATAGTGCTCTGATGGGATTTTATTTCAGATGCAGCGTTCCCTTTGCTTGAATGGGTCATGTTTGGACAATTGTTGGACAAAGAGTGACAATAAAATCGGAGTGGCTATGAATGGAGTAATCTACCATGAGAGGCAGGTTAGAACCATTTTCTTACATAATATTTTTTATGACTTGTTCTACTACTTGTTTTATCTGTATGTCACTGGCTCACTTCTCTATCGACTTATCGTATAGCAAATAAATTCTAGTATTGCTCTTGTAAGCCAAGCTCATTTGAAAACTGCATTGACCTCAACTTAAAGGTATGGTTGCCAACCGTCCCAGAATTTAACTCATTGTCCTTTTTCCTGGGTAAAACCTACCATGTACACAGGAATGTTCCAGAAAACCAGAAATTTCCTGCTGCCTTGCTCTATACATTGAACAAATAGTCATATAGATGATTTAAATATTTACATTGTAATGCAGTGAATTGAATAGAACTAGTCAAGACAGGGATAGGTGGCATACTTTTGTAAGTGCGGCAATGAACTTTCGAGTACCTAATACTATAAAGTTTAGGTACGTAAGATATCACACATAAACAGTCATTTGTACCAACCAATATGTACATTTATCATAGTCCTACTAAGGCTGTCCCAGAATTCTATCAGAAATATTTGGGGATCAAGGTTCAAATATCGGTTGGATCTACTGGGAGTTTTTTTTTCCCCTTTCCAAAATTGTTTCTCACTTCCTCCACACAAATGTGGGCATGTTTTCTCTAGTATGTTATCCTCCTAATCCATGTATAATTAGCGTAATTAATGTGTGTGTATAACCCAAGTGGTTGCTCCAGTTCATTTAGGATTGGATCACTGTTACTTTTTGCTGTTTTAACCCTCGACTATTTGAACAAGAAATGCCGTGTGTTTGTGTTGTGTCAGGTGAAGGAAATGTGCGCTCTTCACACTCTGAACAACCTCTTCCAGGAGCGAGAGGCATTCAACAAGTACGAGCTGGACGACATCTGCCACTCACTCTCGCCCAACGTTTGGATCAACCCCCACAAGTCCCTGCTGGGGCTCGGGAACTACGATGTAAATGTTATAATGGCCGCTCTGCAGCGCAGAGGCTACGAGGCCATCTGGTTCGACAAGAGGAAGTAAGTTCTGATCACTGAAGAGGGTCTCCTTGGCACCACTATGGAAATATCGGCAGACAGAGAACTTCAAGCTTAGCATACTAGACAAAATTTACATTTGTTCAAAACTTTATAATCGAGTAGTCCCAGACAGAGTAATCAAAGTCTAGGCATGTTCTCTCGTCTATAATTAGGTGTTCTGTCTTACAACCGGTACAAATTGAACCTTCCAGCGTGTCCATTTAACATCTTATAGCAACATGAAATAAAATATTATTTTCAAAGAAATGTAGTGAGCACATTATAGATTCGTATTTTGGATTTAATGGGATCAGGTCTAATGTCGATTGTTGAAGTTCACGATAATCCATAATTTTGGGAATTTCTTACTGTTAAGGGTATTAAAAAATTGGACACAATATATTACGAAATAACACGCAGCTTGAGGAATGAGATGTGACTTAATGTTTTAAACAAAGACAGAATAAGGCCTATGACTGGTTAAAAAAACAATAAAATATGTGTGGCTAAGATTTGGTGATTGCTTGTGAGCTGATCGATCTCGAAGCCATTAGAGAGTAAGTAGCTCTCCAGATGAAGAAATGTCTTGCCACTTTTTTTTAAGTCAAAAGGATGCTCTGTATAGTCATGATTTCGATAAACAGGTGTCTACTGTAGGCCCTTTTTAAAATGTTCGCCTGACTTTCAAGACATTTTTTCAATAAACCATCAAACATTTTTTTAAATTATTTGTTGTGCAGAGTTTATAAAGAAAAATTGAGTAAAATTTTATTTATAAATACCACTTATATAGGGTTGTTTTGTTTGATTGATTTTTAATGACAAAATAATGTTTTTATTAATTAATCATAGTCAACCTCGATGGTCTTGGGGTAAAGCGCTCACCTCAGGACCTGGTGTTTGTGGGTTCAAACCCATCCAGGGTCTACGATTTTTTTAAATTGATAACAATCAGTAGCACAACTTCCTTCGGAGGGGAAGTAAAGCCGTCGGCCCCATGTCGATTGTGGCGTGTCAAAGATCCCTGGAAGTTATGTGGTAGGCCCTTTCACTCTCGCTTATATAAATTCTTGTGTGCTGATATAATTTGTTGGTTCAAAAAGCAAAAGTTAAATATCTCAAATATATAGGCCTAATTAAAAAATGTATTAATCAAAACTATGCACTGAACTTTCTTTTATTATTCTTTATATTATCTAGAAAATATATTTCAATAAAATTAGTGCTATAATTTGAAATTTACACACTTGAACAATGATTATTATTTGAGATTAATTTTTAATTAGTACTGGACTGTGCCCATTTCATCACTAGTATATTTTCCAGAGACCCGAAGTGCTTAAACTTGGCCAACATATTTGGTTTCATTCTGAATGTGCCCAGCGACTACAAACTAGGTTTTGTGATGCTGCCTCTTAGAAGGAGGCACTGGGTTGCCATTCGAGACATTTGCGGCACTTACTATAACTTGGACTCTAAGTTCCAATCACCTCAACTCATCGGGAGGGTAAGTGAAAATTCAATAAACCTTCACTCTTTAGCTATGTGTTGGAAACAGTTCACTCTCTAGCTATGTGTTGGTAACAGTTCACTCTCTAGCTATGTGTTGGAAACAGTTCACTCTCTAGCTATGTGTTGGTAACAGTTCACTCTCTAGCTATGTGTTGGTAACAGTTCACACTCTAGTGATGTGTTGGTAACAGTTCACTCTCTAGTGATGTGTTGGTAACAGTTCACTCTCTAGCTATGTGTTGGTAACAGTTCACACTCTAGTGATGTGTTGGTAACAGTTCACACTCTAGTGATGTGTTGGTAACAGTTCACACTCTAGTGATGTGTTGGTAACAGTTCACTCTCTAGCTATGTGTTGGTAACAGTTCACTCTATCGATGTGCCTGCTCTTGAAGACAGTCTGCTGATGTAAATATGGACCAATCAATCCTACTAAACGAGAATAGTTACCTGTTTACTCTAAACATATTGTGCAGGGCCTGTATAAAGTTGTTGTTAGTTTTTTGTAAGTAGGTCTTACCTGTCATCTGTGACCTTGCACAACTCTAGACATCTTGAACTAATGCTCTGAAGCTTATTTGTAACATCTTTGGGGGAGTTTGGGGAACTATAAATTGTAGGAGTGTATCATGGCTAGATCAGTGGTAGAGCATTGGTGTGCTAAACCAAAGGTACCTTGTTCGATTTCCATGTCCAGGTGTAACTGTCCAACTAATTTAAATTAATATAAATGTGGTCCCCTCCATACAAACAGAACGGTAATTACAATGACTTTAAACCTGTGTATTGATATTCAATAACTTTTATAAAGTGGTATCACTTGTTCCAGATGGACGATGTGGTGACATACCTGTCTGGACAGCTGCAAAGCAAGGAGAAGGAACTGTTCGTAGTGGTTCCTAGCGACGTGGAACGCAGCCAGGGCTGGCAACTTGACGATATTTGCTCCAATCATGTAACCGCTCTCGACAACCGTTCACCCAAAGACTCACAACCGGCAGCGAGTGTCCCAGGAGACGAGTGTCTAGTGTCGGGACATTCCCCTCGCATTGACGGTGACAGGACGTTGGTGACTAGCGCCACCCTCGACAGATAGTCTTCCAGCTTGTGATAGATATTGTCATTGTTAAAGTGCTGATGGGTGCATTCAAATATTTATCTTTCTTGAGGGAGGGGGGAGTGAAGTTTATGAAAAATAATGGCCATGTTTATAATTATTTCATTTCTTCTCCACTGTACACAGGATTAAGAATATGGTCTATTTTTCTTGAAATTGTATCATAAGAAGTTTAATAACGATTAATATTATTCATAGTTTAAATTAGAAGTGGCAGCCAACACACTTAAATGAGTGATACAGGAATAGAAATTGTTTTAAAGAAAACACAACTTAAAACACATTTTAAAAAAACAAGATTTCTCTGTTACAGGCAGCTTCTTCGGGTCAAGAGAGTAGACTGATGTTCTTGGTTATACTGCACGGTTGACTATCAACAGCCGATTGTTTTCCAGTTGTTTTCACTCTCTAGATGGCATCACTTGGATTATATATTTATTTGTTATAAACAAAAACAGAAGGCAACCTAAAACTTACTAAATTTAATACAAGTGTTGCCATCTTCACAGTTTAATCGTAACTAAAACTAATCAGCTGTTGGAATTCAACCGTGCAGTATGACTAAGAACATCACTCTATTCTCTTAACCTGATGAAGCAGTTTGTGACAGTGAAAGCTTGTCCTTAAAAATGTGTTTGTGTGTTTTTTTAGTGTTCTCTCTAAACACTTTCTACTTCAGTATCACTTAGGTAAGTAGTGACTACACCTCCTAATTCAAACATGATTTAGCTTAGTGCTCTATTGCAAATAACCTAAATATTATTCATATTTCTATATTTACAATCTTTACCATGGACGTGACATAATTTCACTAGATCAGAAGTTAGTCAGTAGATTATATTTTCTGATCACGAGTGCAAAGAATCAGCTGTTGGCAAACTGCGCTTGTTACACTCTTTGCATCAAAGTGCGGCTAAGTGACAGTGATTAGACCTAATACCAACAACCGGCCTAGGTGTATATATTTATTTATCTAATTTTTGTTTTTTCTTTCTTATTTTTGTTGTCTATTTGGGTTTTTTTTATTTAGTTTTTATTGTGTTTAATGTTAATTTTTTTGAGAAGTTTGTTATTAATTTGTGGATGGCTTATTGTTTTGTGGGTGACTAATTGTTTTGTGCTCTTGTATTTAATTTTAATGTAAGTTGAGGTATTTAAGTTTGGAGTTGGGTAGTTACTATCATCTTCAGAGATTGAGGCTCGGCTGCTGGGCTTCAAATATCATAAATGAAATAATATACACTGTTACTTAGGGCCTACTCTATGGAATTAGGAACTAGGAACACTTAACAGAAAAATTGAGAAGAGAAACATCTTTGTCCTCCAAAGAGCATAAGAATCCAATTCATTTTCAAAGACCCGATTTAAAAAGTATAGATATTTGCTTATAGCTCAGAAATAGTTGATTTTATAAAAATTTATTTCAAACAAAATATTTTTATCCTTAATAGTACTACGACTTTACGTTGGTAAGTTATTTTGTATCTCAAATAGTTGTGGAGAAATGATCAACATTGGTAAACCTCCCCAATGTTAAGTGCTACTCTCAAAGTTATTTTCATGAGAAAATGAGGATTGCGATCCTGTTTATAAAGATAAACAGTGTTTAGATATAAAGTTTAGTCACAATCGCTAGAGTTAATTTTGAGATAATAGATTTTGTTTCTCTTTTTGCTCTTCAGTAAACTACCCTTAATTTTATGGTTAGATATCCCATTCCAAAAACCCCTCAGGGGGATGACATTATGGAAACCCCAGATACCAAGTTTAAGCCTAATTGGTAAAATAGACCTCAAGGGAGGCCAAGAAAGATATGGGAGGAGCACATAACAGAAAGTGTGCAAGGGGGAGGAGAAGAATGAAAACAATAAAAGGAGATATAATGATGGAAGGACAAAGGAAGATGAGGGCATTTTACTAAACTGACCCGGCTACCGGCTGGAAATAGTTGAAGAGTATGATAATGGTTTATATCTTTTCTTATTTTATAAATTTTCATTACCGTATAATCATTTTCAGAATTTCAAAGGGCATTAGTAAATGGTTGTGCTGTTGTTCACAGCTATCTAAACATTCCAACCCAACACGGGTAACGCTAGTTCTTTATTATTTGAGGGGGGAGAACAAACTTATTTTCACTTTAAACTGGAAAATAAAAAAATGTTTCATACCAAATGAAAAACATGAATAATATGATATTAAAATTAATTCTATAGAGTCATGAAAAAAAATACCATAGTTGCGTGGCTCCAAATGTGGATTTTCAATTTTATTAATAAAATACGGATTATTGGGGAGGTATTATTTTTTTTTATCAAGGTCTTACATAAAACTCCTCTAAGACTGTCTTTCTTTCTTATCACTTAATTTACATAAAATTAGTTGTGTTTCTGATATAAATAATAAGCTGCAAATTTTTAATTTTAATATCAATTAACTTATAAAAAGTTGTGTCAAGAATACTGGAATATTTAACACAAACCGGTACATATATTGTTAGTGCACCCTGGGTGGTCGCAAACCAATTTTTTCCATCATTTTTCTTTTGTGTGTCACAGAAACCCAAATAAAGAGGTTTAATTTAACTCTCTGATTAATTTAAATATAGAACCATTTACTTTAAAGTTGTTTCATGGAACGGCCACTCGCCCCTCCGCTATGAGCTTGTCGACTTATCTCTGCCGTCTTCTCTTTCTGAGAAATTTTGGGCCCACCTTTGCAAATCATAACACCAGTAAATTAATGACTATCTCGCTAAAACATCAACTGTGACGATGCGTGACGTGACTTCTGTATGGTATGAAGGACACAACATCGCTTGACTCTGTACAGCCTCCCTTAATTTATTATCATGTTGATTGGTTTCAAATAGGGGTGGAATCCTCAAATACTTAAGGAAATGCAAGGATTCAAGAAAATATATATTTCAATATTATTTTTTTTTTATTTAAATTTGCTTTAGATTTCTCTCTAAAAGTGCTTATTGACTCTTCGGCCCTAACATAATTATAGGACAAACTTAACAACCAGACCCCAGACCAGTAATTTAACAATTAACCCAAAAAAAATGTTAACATCTATTTACTATTAATATTTTCTGTTAAATTCCTACTTCCTTTTATGTTCATAATTTTTTCCAAGATTCGGATTTGTAAATAGTGGATCTTTAATTTCAAACTTACATTTTTACTATCTAGCTCTGAATTTTGTTTCATTTGTTTGATGCCTATTTTAATATATTGTTTTGTTAACTGTTTTTTCAAATAATTTTATATGTTACTTATTATTTAGGTTTGTAATGTCTGTAAAAAGGTGCTGTAATTTGTCAACACTAATGATGATATTTTCATGGTGTTCAAAACTTGTTTATTTTAAAATATATATTTTATACAGTTTTTTATTAACATTTTAATGAAGAAATTTGTTTTAATGGTTGTATTACTCACATAATTTTACCATGGTATCACAGTTATTAATTTGACTTACTTTATAAAATTTTCACTTATATTGTTTAGTTTAATGTTATTGCATTCATAATAAAAAATATTAGCACACATTATTGAAACAAACAAATATGCAACTTGTGTCATGTATGATTTACTCCAAACATCGACCAATGAATGTTTGCTCATTTAATTTAGTTTTTTATTTGCAAATAAATAAATTTTAAATTTCAAAAGGCGTAACTTGTCTCAAAACATTTTATTGTACTTTTTCCCATGTTTAAAATAATATCCCTGAAGTGTTTTTTCTCTCCAAGAATATTTATTAAACATAATTTAGTTATGTTTCAAACTTGTGTTAGTTTTAAATCTAAAATTGCTTACATTTTTCTTACTTGAGAATTGGTTTTTATTACTTAAAAACAACCAGGACTGATTGCGCTCAGATCTCAAGAAGATTTCAAACAATTTACAAAATGTAATAAGTTACATAAAACAATACTAATAATGAAGAGTTCCTTGATTCATTGAGTGTGTTCCCTGTCCTTGAAATTCACCTGATTGGATGCTGTCTAAATCAGGGGTTGGCAATATTTTTGGGCCCTGACTAACTTAAAAACTTATCACCCATAACTTCTCATTTTTTAATATTCTTTTTGCATAAATATATCTTATAATTACATAGCACTTGCTGAACCAACTGATATCAGGACATGACTTATAAATTTGAATCTATAACAGACACAACACCCAGTCCCCTGTCTGTTAATTTATCAGCGTGTAAGGGGATACCCTTATTTCACCAATGATAAATGTATTTACCATGCCAGGAATCAAACCCGAGACCCTTAACTCGGAAGACAGACACACTACCGACTGAGCCGAAGTGTTGGGCATATATATATATAATTATATAAAAATCACATACCCGCTTTGGTGGCCGTGTGGTATAACGTGCTACTCTCACAGTAGGCTAAAACCGCCGATGATGGGGAGATCAAAGCTCGAATATCAGTCCAGTGTGTTGAGGGTGGTTTTCCTAAAATGGTTTTCCAATCTCCCTCGACACCAAATGCATGTAAACTTCTGCTAAATTTAACCTCCCTAATCCCTAAAACCATTATCGTAATTGATACTTAAGCATATAACCCCCATGGGTAGTAAGATGTGATGCTATAATAAAAATTATCACACTACCTCTGCGGGTCGTCTGGCACATCCTAAGTTCCTGTCCATCTCTCCAAACTTGTCCCTCTGCCCACACCTCCACAGTCCGCTCCTTTAGCCACCATGTCCTTCTGTGCTTGGTCCATCCATCTCGTCTCTGTTCTTCCAATAGGTCTTCTACCCTTCTCGTTACTCTGTAGAGCTTTCTTGGGCATTCTGCCTTCCTCCATTATCATCACATGCCCTAACCACTACAAATATGTATTTCCATCAACTGTTTAGTTATCTTATAGCATCGTTTATAACCGATCAAGGTAATTTTGGTCACACTCAAATATTATTTGAAGGTGCTTGATAAAGTTGAGAGTTTAGAAGACTTAAAGATATACTTTTAAAGATTGTGTAGTTTTCTTATGCAATTGACTAAAAATTGCAGCATATTCGACCTGTTGCTGGATCAGCGTTTAAAACATCTGACAAACGGCCTGAGCCCTTAGTCCTGACAGTGACAAGACTGTCTCTTAACCCGGCGTTTCCTCAGGCTGTGTTCTAAAATACCGTTTCTTATTCCTACTGTTCCTCAGGCTATGTTCTAAATATACTGTCTCTTTATTCTGACAGTTCCTCAAGCTATGTTCTAACAAGACCATCTCTTATTCCGACAGTTCCTCAGGCTATGCTCCTGCCGAGGATGGAAGGATTTTGATCCAAACTTAGTTGGTTTCTTTAGTTGAGTTTTGATCATTTGCATGGGGTCGGGTTGTTGTGCGTCACCTAGACTACCAACCTGTACCAGTATTAAAATACCTACACAATGACTAATCATAAAAGTCATGAAATTAGCTTTAAGCTGATGAGTTTTTGTGAACCAAGCTCACTGTGCATAGAAGAAGAGTATTTTATTAATATATTTTGTTCAAAATTAGCCTAAATAAAACTAGTAAAAAAAAGCAAGAGGAACCTGCTATGGTAGCTGTATGTTCTAAGCCCTAAGGTGTCACCTTGGCGATAGATTGTACTGCCGATGACTAGGATATCTAGGTTCAAATCCTGATCAGGTGGAGGTTTTTTTACTAAAAATTGTTTTCCTCTCTTCCTCTATGCAAATGTGGGTACACCTACTTTAAATAAAACTTTCCTAATCCCTAAAACCATCAGCATAATCGGTACATTTGCGAATAACCCTGACGGGTAGAAAGAATTATAAACATTTATGAACAAAGAAAAATCCATGAAATACGGTTTGCGACACACATTTTGGCTGACAGCCCGCTAAAAAGCCAAACTTGCTCCAAGCTCTTCTGTGTAAGTTTGCGCTTAGATTTCAAAATGAGAGACAACCAACAGATCCAATTAAAGTTTTATTTCACTACATATAATTTATCACACACAACAATAAATAAACATTAATTTTATAACTGTATCAATGAAGATATCAGAAGAGGCAAACTATTTAGAGTCGACATTTGACCAATTACAGCGACTTATCACATCATTGAACCAAGAGGAAACGTTTTTACTAAAACTTTCGTACACAAAGTGAATGTAATTTTAATATATTCATATGTATACTAAACATACATTCTCGTATGGTGTATCAATGATAAATGTAAAAAAGGTGTTTGATTATTTGACTTGTTCTTATTTTAAGAAAACATCTTGAACAGATTACTGCAAACATAATTATCATCTTCAGTTCTTTATTTGTTTAGGTAAGCTAGTTCATCTTTTGCAATATAAAAACTAGCTCTCACGATAATTTAAAAAAAAGTTGAGCTCTATAGCCGAAACCTTGAGGTATGAAATTGTTGCTTCCCCTCATTACTGCCAATTAACAGTTGGGATTGATAAGCTTTTCCTGACGGGGATTCCCACACACACTAATAATATTTTCCTTATCAGTACAGCTCTAATTAATTGCAACCTTATACATTTTAGCATAACCGTTCTCGGTAGCACCACTTTCATAATTTTTAAACTTTATATTACATGGACTCGCTTCGGTGGTCGAATAGTCTGCAGTAGCGGTGTCAAACTCGAAACAGGTGCGAGGACCACATTATATCATTAAGGGGGTATTGCGGGCCACATAGAGGATATTTATTTATTAGATTACATATTTTAAACAAAATGAAAAAGAAGAAAATATACCACGGGCCACATTCCTATTCGTCCTTTATAGATTTTGGTGAGGGCTCATTTTAAATACTCCCGTAGGCCGTATGTTTCACAACCCTGGACTGAGGCGTCTCTCTCGCAAGAGGCTGGACTGATTTGATGAGATCAAGGCTTGAATCCCGGTCGGTTGTACTGAGGGTAGTTTTTCTAAAATCAGTTTTCCACACAAATGTTGATACACTTCATCTAAATTCAAACGAGTAGTAATATGCGATGCTAAA
The DNA here is from genome assembly GCA_902151455.1 of Timema bartmani. Lineage (NCBI taxonomy): Eukaryota > Metazoa > Arthropoda > Insecta > Phasmatodea > Timematidae > Timema > Timema bartmani. The sequence goes on from CABFWB010000278.1 coordinate 74,368, forward strand.
AACATATTAATTACATTTATCTTTGTATATATAGATATGACTGATTTTTCATAATCACTTTAAATATCAATTTGTTAATAATATCAAAATTATTTCATCAAGCCATCATTTTGCCAGTTGTTGCCATTTCACACCTTGAACCTCCTGAAAAGGAACAACTTAATGTCCATAAATGTTGTAGGGGGAGTGTGGAGATGTGAATAGCGTTACAGCTACGAGAGGTTCAGAAAGTGGGACAGTCCTTGTTTCGAGACAGCGTCAGTGACCCTTAGATATGTGAGTAGCTTTGCAGCTGCGAGAGGTTCAGAAAGTGGGACAGTCCTTGTTTCGAGACAGCGTCAGCCGGTCGCTGTCAATGTTGAGTTCTGTTAGTCTGTTGTAGACCTCTGCCCTGGCCCAAACCGGTAGCTCTCGTTCTCTGCCCAGCACCCACACCAGGTCTGCGAACATTACAAAACCTCAATATGCACTATTTGAATCATGTAAAAATGTCATCTGATTAAAAGAGTTCAACAAATTACTTAATGGGACTAAGAAATGCATGATATGAAGTGTTGTTACTCAAATGTGTCAGTAAAAAATATGTAAAGTTTTTGTAATTTAGTTTGTTGTTTTGCAAATTTGTCTTTTTTTTTTTATTAATGATTTCCATTTCACTGTAGAAAATGTATTATTATTTTTCAACTAGAGTTACAGTCAATCTTAACAGATAAATAATTGCATATTATGTTTCAAAAATATATACATATCTGGAACAAGAGCTTTTGTTGACCCATGTGCTATGCAAATTCTCTACCAAGTGAGTTACCCAGGTTCATGTCAAAACGAATGTACCTGGAGCTTTTCAGAAACTCGGCTCAAGAGTTTATTTCCCCTGTAGGACATTACGTCCTAATGCTATCTGCGTGCTTGATGATCAGTATGTCCTAATGTTACCTACATGCATGATAGTCAGTATGTCCTGTTGTTACCTGCGTGTATGATGGTCAGTATGTCCTGTTGTTACCTGCTTGCATGATGGTCAGTTTGTACTGTTGTTACCTGCGTGCTTGATGATTAGTATGTCCTGATGTTACCTACATGCATGATAGTATGTCCTGATGTTACCTGCATGCATGATGGTCAATATGTCCTAATGTTACCTGCATGCATGATGGTCAACATGTCCTAATGTTACCTGCATGCATGATGGCCAGGTCAGAGCACGACCAGAGGACAGCAAAGGTGTCATAGTCCGTGTGCAGCACGGAGTATATCCCAGCCCCTGGTAACATCCGGGACACGGTCGTTGGTAGCTTGGTGGTCACCCGGTAATCCAACACTGCTGAGCGGTTACTGGTCAGGCTGGCTGTCCCAAGACTCACACTGGGGCCCCCAGTCCTGGGGACACGAGGACATGGTCACAGCTTACTATTTCCAGGAGGTCCCAGTCGCTAGTGACCCAGGCATGATAAGTGTATTGACAGATAAATCACATATATTTCTAGTTTCCAAACCTACTTGAGTGTTCAAAGATGTATCGAGACACTTAATGGGAGGCGGCAGATTGTAAAGGGTTTTTTTTTTTTTTTTTTGCAATTAATCTTCCTTGAAGCAATTAAAAGTTTTTTTAAAACCTACAGTATTTGTGTTTGAAGGTGTGGTTAGTTCTATAATATTCCAATAATCGACTAGCCTGGCCCACCACGACTTAACACTTGTTCGAGTTATTCACATACATTAATTGCACTAACGAAATAAGGTGATGGAAGGTAGAACCTTGGAGGAAATGTACCCTAATTTGCGTGGAGGGAACATAGGAAACCATTTAGATAAAAACCAGCCACGGCACTTTTGGTAAAGATATGTACTTGGTGTGAGCATCGAGAAATGAGAACTGTTGGCCAGATCGTTCCTCACCATCTGTTGACCGTCTTGACGGTGACCTTGAGCTGCCCTGGGTTCTTGGCGCCAGTGAAGGAGAGGGAGGTGCAACTGGAGGCAATCTCCAGCAGGTAGAAGGAGCGCTCCACTTCGTACCACTTGCCCTCGAACTGGAACAAGACAAGATCATAAAGATTGCAGAATATAGGTCAGATAGCTGTCCTGACTACTCGAACACTTCCTGCCAGCAACTCGAGACGGACGGTCGTCCTAGCCTCCATTTCCTGACAGTAACTCGAGACGGACCGTCGTCTTAGCCTCCACTTCCTGACAGCAGCTTGAGACGGGCGATCGTCCTAGCCTCCACTTCCTGTCAGCAACTCGAGACGGATGGTCGTCCTAGCCTCCACTTCCTGCCAGCTACTCGAGACGGACCGTCGTCCTAGCCTCCACTTCCTGTCAGCAGCTCGAGACGGTTGATCATCCTAGCCTCCACTTCCTGACAGCAGCTCGACACGGATGGTCGTCCTAGCCTCCACTTCCTGCCAGCAGCTCGACACGGATGGTCGTCCTAGCCTCCACTTCCTGTCAGCAGCTTGAGACAGTTGATCATCCTATCCTCCACTTCCTACCAGCAGCTCAAGACAGTTGATCATCCTAGCCTCCACTTCCTGCCAGCAGCTTGAGACAGTTGATCATCCTAGCCTCCACTTCCTGACAGCAGCTCAAGACAGTTGATCATCCTAGCCTCCACTTCCTATCATTAACAGGAGACGGGCGGTCGTCCTAGCCCCAACTGTTTGCCGGCATATCGAGACGGACGATCGTCCTGTTTAGCAAACAGTGCGGTTAGTTCGCTCCATACTTGTCTGCGACGTGTCGGTCGTGGCTCGTTAACTTGGTGGGACACAGTAGTAAGACAATGAGACATTAAATTACTAAAACTGTTGCAGTACATGTCTGCTAGGTTGAGAGCACAGCGGACTCTGACCTCTTGTCAACTGTCTCCTAAACGAACCTGTGCTACCAGTCCAATGGCAAACTATACAGGATGTCTCAGTGCTCTAGTAGCATCCACACGTTCTCACCAAGCCGCGTTCCCGGTGACGTCATGTGCGAAGGGTCTGTTAGTGAACTTTGTCATAGAGTTATTTTCACATCTGACGTTGTGGCGCATTTCGTAATTCCCTGAGTAGAGGGATGAGCGAACAAACAAACGCGACCAGTCAAGATTGCTAGCAGCTCATCTAATTATCTATGGAACCTACAGTATCACAGCCAATATCAACCAACAGGAAGCACCACTCGGCCATTCACAGTGTTCATATGGAGAAAGTCTGTACCGGTATGACGGTGAACGGCGTGTTTGGTCACCAAATACACCATGCCGCGGCACACTAGTGTGCCGTGCGGCCACAGCCCAGAACTCCACGTATCTCTGTTCAGTACGAACACGAATGAAGTTGGTACTATAGCGGCAGCCATGAGTTGTCCACCTTTCTTACTTTAACTCGCATTTACTAATATTTTTTTAATACATCTGACCTAAAATAGAAAGCTTTCGAGTGAAGTTTTAAAGTTATGGTTTACCTAAGTTACTAATGGTCTGAACCGACTGAATGATTACATCGGCACACGAGAATGTCTATGAGCGAGAGTGAAAGGGCTCACCAATTTTGGCCGGGAAAGTATTTTTAGCGACATGGGACCGACGGCTTTGCTTTTCCTCCGAAGAAAGCTGTGCTACGGAATCGCTCTAGAAAGATCCGTCGACCCCTGCTGGGTTTGAACTAGTGATGGGCACAATCGAGTAATTCTAAGAATCGAGTAATTACTCGATTCTCTTTAAAAAGAATCGAGTAATCGAGTAAAATTACTCGAGTAATTTTTAGCAAATCATCTACTCGAATCGTCCCGTGGCAATCGGTTGGACAATATTACTCGGAAGTCTTGCAATGGAATTCGATACTAATAACAAGTCCATACATAATCTCTTCCTGTAGAAGGCACTCGACACTGACCTCCATCCCGTTATTTTCATGTTTCACTTTACATGTACAGTCAATATGAAAGTATGCGTTTTAAGAAATGTCTCACAAATAAAAATTGTTTTGTGCTCTTTTTAATAAAATAAACTTTTCTTTAAACGTTCATGTTAAAGAAATTGATAATAATTGTACCTTTTTAAAAGTGAAAATAATTGTTTTTTTTGTTTTGTATCTTACTCTAATTAGTTTCAATTCATAAATAATCATATTTTACTAAGGAGAAATTAAAATAATTAAGAAAGACAATATCTAGTTTCATTAATGCGATTGTGAAAATAAGACTGCCGAGGTGCCGAGTAAAAAGAATCGAGTAACTTTCATCGAGTACTTTTGAAAAGAATCGGAAATGTGATACGCTTAGCTGGTAGCATGCTTTTCGATTGTGTACTTTACATCTGCGAGTAATTTGTATTGAGAATGCATGTGCAACGTTTAAACCATAAAGGGTCATTTTTGCGTGGCAGCGGAAACTGTTGATGAAAAATGAGCTCTAAGGGAATATACCTTTTAAATGGAAATAGCGTGGTAAACAGTCTAGCCAATAAGGTCGATTCTTACTTCTCTGGTAATAAAAGAGAGAATAAAAGAATAACATGGTCCGAGTAAAGTTACTCGAGTAATCCTGGAAGAATCGAGTACTCCCGATTACACAACACAATCGAGTTACTCGATTATTTTTACTCGATTGTGCCCATCACTAGTTTGAACCCATGAATATCGGCTCTTGAGGCGAGCACTTTACCCCAAGACCACTGAAGTTGACTCAAATGAGAGAGAACAGGGCACAAAAATATAACTTCAACCTTGAATCTTGGAACAATTGAAGCTACTTGGAGAAAAACTTGATCTATACCTTCCTAATTCTATTATTTAAAGTGAAAAATGACACCTGGACACGGGAATCGAACTCAGGACCACGCCAACACTCTCACCACTGAACTATCCAGGGGCCAATCTGTTTTAAGATATGAGTGAAGAATGACCCTGAGTATGGGACGACTCCTGGATAGCTCGGTGTTAAGATCGTTGGTGAATTAAGCCAATGTTTCTGGGTTCGATCTCTGTGTTTAAGGTGTCATTTTTCAATTTAAAGAATATGATCTAGATGCGGCTACAAACGTACTCAACAGCTATAATAGCTTGGCTATAAGATCCATCTTTCCTAATTCTGATTTACCGTATAACCGTTGGACTGGTTGCGTATCCAAACCAATGAATCGCAGACGCGGAATGCAGTTTTTCCCTAGATGCATCTCGTTGGTCACCAGTCGTGGTTAATTTTATGCGTAGTATAGATCGTTCCTCAGCTATCAGAGTTTTACAATTGTGTTTTATTTAATAGTCCATGTTATTTTGAAATAAAATAAATAAATACAACAAAACAATTTTTGAAATTATGTTATTCTTAAAAAATGTTGTAAAATGGATTTTTAAAAAAGTACTAATTTGATCGACCAAATTATTCCCGAGATCTTTCTCCATGTGTTGACCTTCACATGTTGGTCCCGGTACACTAGCGAAGATATATGTCAAATATTGAGGGGTGCTTTGTCACCTCTTCAATTAAATTTTCGTCCTCTTCTATGGAGAAATCTTGGACCACTTTTAAAAGCAGCCCAATCAAACACGAAACTAAATACAACTCTACTAAAACACACGCTTGCTCCGAGAGCAATGTGGACGCAGACGCAGTGTAGAGACGCTAGACGCACACACTGATCGTCAGTCGCAAACTCAGTGTAGAGACGCTAGACGCACACACTGATTGCCAGTCGCAGACGCAGTGTAGAGACGCTAGACGCACACAGTGGTCGCCAGACGCAGCGTAGAGACGCTAGACGCACACACTGATTGCCAGACGCAGCGTAGATACGCTAGACGCACACAGTGGTCGCCAGTCGTAGACGCAGTGTAGAGACGCTAGATGCACACACTGATCACCAGTCGCAGACGCAGTGTAGAGACGCTAGACGCACACACTGTTCGCCAGACGCAGACGCAGTGTAGAGACGCTAGACGCACACACTGTTCGCCAGTCGCAGACGCAGTGTAGAGACGCTAGACGCACACACTGATTGCCAGTCGCAGACGCAGTGTAGAGACGCTAGATGCACACACTGTTCGCCAGACGCAGACGCAGCGTAGAGACGCTAGACGCACACAGTGGTCGCCAGACGCAGACGCACTGTAGAGACGCTAGACGCACACACTGATCGCCAGTCGCAGACGCCTCGAAGGAACTGGCCACATAACAAACAATGGAAACCAATACTGGGATTACGGATCTCTTAAATCGTTTGAACGATAGCTAAACAATCTTTGTGTGACCGACTTTCTGTTTGAACGACCAAGAGCGATTACCGATCTCATTTTCTGACTGATCGATTCGTCCACCAGGCGAGAGTTGAAGTGAAGGGTCGAATAGCACACATTAGGAAGGAAGTTAACGATAGCAGTTTCATCTTTATATGTAGGTAAGTAAAAGTTTTCACGTCATATTATTAATACTAAATATGTTTATATTGCGAATGTAAAGAATATAATTCAACACTCTCATGTAATAATGATAATAGCTGAGATTTTTATTTATTTATTTTATTTATTTAGCACCGCGCCTTACTACCCGTTCGGGTTATACGCTTAAGTACTAGTTACGCTAATGGATTAGGAATTGGGAAGGTTGAATAGAGGAAGTGAACCCGCATTTGCGTGGAGGGAGAGTGGAAAACCATTTAGGAAAAACCACCCCCAGTTCACCCGACCGAGATTCGAACCTCGATCTCCCCGTCCTCGGCAGTCGGGCTCAACACGACTAGCGCGTTAGCCAACTACGCCACCGAGGCGGGTTAGCTGAGATTTATTTATGTTAAATCCAAAACAAAGCAACGCTGATATTAATATTAAATTAAATAATATAAGTGTGATGTCGAGGTTATGTGACATTGATTTTAGTAGCCACACAATCATTTTATTATATTTTATACCACAATGTGCATCAAATGTCAAGGGAAAACAAATATATACCTAAAATAACAACTAGGAAAATATATCAGATTAATCAAATATAATAAAATCATTTTTCAAACTAAAAATAAGGCCTAAACGTTCAATTTCAAACTTTTGGGCTGTTTTTAATTTGAATATCTTGTAGACTTGAAGGATATTGATTTTAATACAGGCTTATCTTTTAAGTCTGGTCCATTCTGTTTAAGATTACACTCCCTCTCGCCCTTCCCCTACAACCACTCTTTGTCATGCCAATAAGAGAGAGGGGAAAGAAAACTATGAAATTTATAATCTCAAGGTAAAGGTGAAAGCTCGCTGTTAGTTCTATCAACAAGTCACTGTATTTGTTAGAGGAAGGCTAAATCTAGAGCCCTTTTTCATCAAGCCTGGTCTTATAGCTGCGCAAATATGATTAAAAAGTCGTTGAAAATAAGCTAATGTCACATTTTCACAAATTAATTTAGCCCATATTAATAAAACTCAAGATATAAGATTGTTAAGGAAAAAGAGCCCAGATGGAATCTTTCGACTCATTTTGGCGGGAACCCTTATTTATAAATAACGCATCGTAGAATAAATTACGGTAGAGCTAAACGTCTGCGCGGCAATTTTCTCGCTCACCGAGGTGACCCGGGCCGCGTATTGAACGCAGTAAATGGCTGCCCCTTGTTGGATGCACTCCTCTCAGCGTCGGGTGAAGTCATCCATACCTGCGTGGCATGGCTTCAGTTACCGCTGCGATATTGTCCTCAATAACCCTCGTCAGGTGTTCAGTGGTTGGTCGAAAACACGATCTTTTAGGCGTCCCCTAAAGGGTAATCTGGCGCCGACAAGTTTGGAGACTATGTCTCCAGGGAGATCTAAGCTCCCGTTTTGAAAATGTGGCATAGACCCTTCTTTCCCTGGACTTGTCTCAAGACAGAGACAATTATTTAATTTGACGGACGCTGGTTCTGGGAGAAACTATGATCATCGTACTACTGAGTCACTAATGACAACCAGCTAGGACTGGCTGACCCATCTCCTTGCTCTTTGCAGTTCTTTCCAACATACAGACAGGAGCTACCTCCCTACACCTTGCAGTTCCCTCCACCATACAGACAGGAGCCTACGTCCCTGCACCTTGCAGTTCCCTCCACCATACAGACAGGAGCTACCTCCCTGCACCTTGCAGTTCCCTCCACCATAAAGACAGGAGCTACCTCCCTGCACCTTGCAGTTCCCTCCACCATACAGACAGGAGCTACCTCCCTGCACCTTGCAGTTCCCTCCCCCATACAGACAGGAGCTACCTCCCAGCACCTTTCAGTTCCCTCCACCATACAGTTGCAGTTCCACGACAGACAGAAGGGAACTATCTATGTTTATGATATCAGCCCGATGCCACAAGCGGACGTGATCTTCCTCTCCCAATATTTTCGCGGTCAATTCCCTCCCTCGCGCACGCAACGTAGTCCACGCGGACAGGAAGAGTGTGAGCACGCTCAGTGACGTTGCGTCATCTCGCGAGTGTTGCAAGTATCTGCTGCTCCCGCAACGCCCCGGGCGGGAACTGTCCCAACTTCCTTGGGCTGGCCGGGGAAAGTGTGAGGTGGCCAATAAACCAGACCCACAATCATTCCCTGGACAACATCAACATCAACATTGTGGGGCGGACATTTATGACCGGAGACAGTAGCTCGAGAACCGCTTGCACAACTTCAGTTTTAATAACTCTTACCTCAGGACCCCAATCGACTTTGAAACTTGTCAAAGTTCCTGCGATCATCCCTCCCTCCTTTCTTCACTCTAATTTTGCCTCTTTTTTTTTTTGTTGTCTTATATTTAATCCTACTTATATTTAATCCTCAATTGCTTATGTCCCCACCTTTATATATTTCAAATTGTCATTTATTTATTTATTTAAAATATTTAACGCGAACTTTATGAACCAACTGATTATATCAGCATACGACTTATAAACTAACTTAAATCCAGAACAGACACAACATCCAGCCCCCCAGCCGTTAATTGATCACCGTGAAAGGAGAAACCCACATCTCACTAATGATACATTTTTCAGCCATGCCAGGAATCGAACCTAGGACCCTTAGCTCAGTAGACAGACACGTAGAGCTTTGGTGTCAAACCACATTTATATATTTATATTAAAAATATTAAAATAAATATAATGACAATTTCAATTTTTTTTTAATCATTCGGGTTTTAAGAATATATACTAACTATGCTAATGTGCTAGGTACGAGGAAGGTTGAATTTATAAGAAATGTACCCACATTTGCGTGTAGACTTGTTTATGAAAACCTCCTTCAGTACAGCTGACCGGAATTCGAACCCTGATATCTCCGCCATCAGCAGTTCAGTCCATTGAGAAAGTGACGCCTTAAACTATCCGACCACCGAAAAGGACATTTTTAATAATTTTATTACATTACCTATTATCTTGTTTACACTCGAATATTATTCGAAAGTATCGACTTTTAATGTTGACAGAATTTTCTTAAAGGATCGATTGTAATCGCTGTGAGATCGACCTGTCCGAGACGAGGGAGTAAATCGTCCGTCTGAAGGTATGGTAGTTTGGGTTCCGAACTAAGTCCTCCAAAAGCTGGCCGGCCGGTGCAGCGTTTCAAC
>CABFWB010000278.1:85695-99834 GCA_902151455.1 Timema bartmani
GAGTTGTTTGGGAGCAAGGAGTAACTTGCTACAGTCATTGTGCTCAGAGCAGTAACTGTTGGGTTATTGAGTGCACTAACTGCGAGTTGTTTGGGAGCAAGGAGTAACTTGCTACAGTCATTGTGCTCAGAGCAGTAACTGTTGGGTTATTGAGTGCACTAACTGCGAGTTGTTTGGGAGCAAGGAGTAACTTGCTACAGACATTGTGCTCAAAGCAGTAACTCTCTTGAGACCAGTTCCCTGAACAGTGGCACCTCGCGGCGTGCCTAGTAGAAAGAATATCCTCAAGGACAGATTTACTGTATTCTTAGGATCAGCGAAAAACATTATTTTTTATCACCGCGTCTTACTGTTAAGCTCTACACAGAACGACATTAAATGGGTGGTAGGCCTATACCAGATAAAGGATTACAGATTATGTTACTTAAATAGGCAGTTTCTCAGTACCGTACAACACAAGGCAGTGTCTCAGTACCGTACTTCACAAGATAGTGATTCAGTACTGTACATCACAAGACAGTGTCTCAGTACTGTACATCACAAGATAGTGATTCAGTACTGTACATCACAAGGCAGTGTCTCAGTACTGTACATCACAATACAGTGTCTCAGTACTTTACTTTACAAGGCAGTGTCTCAGTACCTTACATCACAAGGCAGTGTCTCAGTACCGTACTTCACAAGGCAGTGTCTCAGTACTTTACTCCACAAGGCAGTGTCACAGTACTTTACTTCACAAGGCAGTGTCTCAGTACTTTACTTAACAAGGCAGTGTCTCAGTACTGTACATCACAAGACAGTGTCTCAGTACTTTACTTCACAAGGCAGTGATTCAGTACCGTAAATCACAAGGCAGTGTCTCAGTACTGTACATCACAAGACAGTGTCTCAGTACTTTACTTCACAAGACAGTGTCTCAGTACCGTACTTCACAAGGCAGTGTCTCAGTACTTTACTTCACAAGCCAGTGATTCAGTACCGTAAATCACAAGGCAGTGTCTCAGTACTGTACATCACAAGGAAGTGTCTCAGTACTTTACTTCACAAGGCAGTGTCTCAGTACTGTACATCACAAGGAAGTGTCTCAGTACTTTACTTCACAAGACAGTGTCTCAGTACCTTACATCACAAGGCAGTGTCTCAGTACTGTAAGTCACAAGATAGTGATTCAGTACTGTACATCACAAGACAGTGTCTCAGTACTTTACTTTACAAGGCAGTGTCTCAGTACCTTAAATCACAAGGCAGTGTCTCAGTACCTTACATCACAAGGCAGTGTCTCAGTACTTTACTTCACAAGGCAGTGTCTCAGTACCGTACTTCACAAGATAATGACTCAGACCTATCCTTCCCACAATGTTAAATGGTTTGTATGCAAAGGTGGACCCAGAAATGTACAAGGACCTCAATCAAAGACCCCTCACCAAATATTCAACTGGTTAAGGTTGATTTCTTGAGTTACAGGGGTTAGAACACTGGACCTTGTTGCTAGAAGCAATCACACATTAACAGGAAATCGTCTGTCAGAATGTGTTATTCCAATATTGGTGACGTAACAAAGCCAATGCGCAATATTCCGAACCAGGATCTTGTCTAAAATAGACGACGTCCTAGAAATGTCCTCACCTGCGTGACATTGAAACCCTTCATGGCCGGGTATTTAGGGCACTTTCCAAAGCCGAGCCTTTGCGCCGATACCGCCGACACTAGCACAGCCACCAGGAGCACAAACACGACTTTACACGAGCACATCTTAATGACAACTGAAGTCTTGACAGGCACCACACCAGCTGAATGGGGGGACAAGCCTTGGAGAAACGAGGTTAGGATATAATGTATCAGGTGCTTTGTGGGAGTATACAGAGGACAACTATCACTGTCCTGTAGCAGGTGCTCTGTGAGAATACATAGAGGACAACTATCACTGCCCTGTACCAGGTGCTCTGTGAGAATACATAGAGGACAACTATCACTGTCCTGTACCAGGTGCTGTGTAAGACTATATACAGGACAACTATCACTGTCCTGTACCAGGTGCTGTGTAAGACTATATAGAGGACAACTATCACTATACTGTGCCAGGTGCTGTGTAAGACTATATAGAGGACAACTATCACTATCCTGTACCAGGTGCTCTGTGAGAATACATAGAGGACAACTATCACTGTCCTGTACCAGGTGCTGTGTAAGACTATATAGAGGACAACTATCACTGTCCTGTACCAGGTGCTGTGTAAGACTATATAGAGGACAACTATCACTATACTGTACCAGGTGCTGTGTAAGACTATATAGAGGACAATTATAACTGTCTTGTACCAGGTGCTCTGTGAGAATACATAGAGAACAACTATCACTGTCCTGTACCAGGTGCTCTGTGAGAATACATAGAGGACAACTATCACTGTCCTGTACCAGGTGCTGTGTGAGAATACATAGAGGACAACTATCACTGTCCTGTTCCAGGTGCTGTGTAAGACTATATACAGGACAATTATCACTATACTGTACCAGGTGCTGTGTAAGACTATATACAGGACAACTATCACTGTCCTGTACCAGGTGCTCTGTGAGAATACATAGAGGACAACTATCACTGTCCTGTACCAGGTGCTCTGTGAGAATACATAAAGGACAACTATCACTGTACTGTATCAGGTTCTGTGTAAGACTATATACAGGACAAATATCACTATACTGTACCAGGTGCTGTGTGAGACTATATAGAGGACAACTATCACTGTCCTGTACCAGGTGCTCTGTGAGACTACATAGAGGACAACTATCACTGTCCTGTACCAGGTGCTGTGTAAGACTATATAGAGGACAACTATCACTGTCCTGTACCAGGTGCTGTGTAAGACTATATAGAGGACAACTATCACTATCCTGTACCAGGTGCTGTGTAAGACTATATAGAGGACAACTATCACTATCCTGTACCAGGTGCTGTGTAAGACTATATAGAGGACAACTATCACTATCCTGTACCAGGTGCTGTGTAAGACTATATAGAGGACAACTATCACTATCCTGTACCAGGTGCTGTGTAAGACTATATAGAGGACAACTATCACTATCCTGTACCAGGTGCTGTGTAAGACTATATACAGGACAACTATCACTATCCTGTACCAGGCGCTGTGTAAGACTATATAAAGGACAACTATCACTATACTGTACCAGGCGCTGTGTAAGACTATATAGAGGACAACTATCACTATACTGTACCAGGTGCTGTGTAAGACTATATAGAGGACAACTATCACTATCCTGTACCAGGTGCTGTGTAAGACTATATAGAGGACAACTATCACTATCCTGTACCAGGTGCTGTGTAAGACTATATACAGGACAACTATCACTATCCTGTACCAGGCGCTGTGTAAGACTATATACAGGACAACTATCACTATCCTGTACCAGGCGCTGTGTAAGACTATATAAAGGACAACTATCACTATACTGTACCAGGCGCTGTGTAAGACTATATACAGGACAACTATCACTATCCTGTACCAGGCGCTGTGTAAGACTATATACAGGACAGCTATCACTATACTGTACCAGGCGCTGTGTAAGACTATATAAGGGACAACTATCACTATACTGTACCAGGCGCTGTGTCAGACTATATAGAGGACAACACTATACTGTACCAGTCAGGCACGGATTCTAGGGAAATCAGGGGGGATCAAAGGGTCAGTTGACCCCCCCTGTGAATGTTAGGGAAATTAATATGATAACAAAATGAAAGCTAAAATTTTAGAACGAAATACAACATATTATATACATTATACAATTGTTTATCCTTTTATGAGCAGACACCTCTTAATTCGGGTCCACACGCGCGTTATTCGTCCGCGTTTATTTACAGTTTGCTAAAACTCATGCAAGTGTGGAAAAAATATTTGATTTCATGTACGAATATTTGTCGTGCATAGCGAGTATCGAACATTGTTCCACATAGAGACGGCAGACTACCACACATCAAAGACTAATAATCGCCTGAGAACAGTTCATTCACGAATACAGAAAATAGAGATTGTATGGACAGCAGGAGCGGTGTAACTGTGGGGGACTCAGCCCCCCTGGAATAAATTCCCCTAGATCTATTTAAAATCCTATTATTGAATAAGAAGCCGAGAGATTGCCTTAAATCTTAACTCCAAATGACTTCTGGATGCATTTTTTTTTTAATTTGCCAGAGAAGACCTTCAAATAACTACTAGATAAGAGGCATCTAACTGGCAGAAAAAGTCAGGGGAAGAAAGCTTTAAATAATTTCCAGAGTTATCCAAATTTCACAGATGTCTAGGGGAGGGCAACTCGTAATAGCTTCTAGAGTCTAGACATATGTCATTTTGAAGAATTTTCAGAAGAGAACCACCCCAAATAACTTTTTTCCACAAATAATTCAAATTTTAAAATTGTGTCAGTGGAAGACCACTTTGAATGTTTAATTTAATACAGCTATTTGGTATCATGTTTCAGTTCTTTAACTAAGCATAAATTACCTACACTTATAAATTCATGGGAAGGTTCTTTGGCACCCAAATGATATTTAAATAAATTTTTAGTAAGCCTATATAAAATGCTAAGATAGAAAAATGAACCACAAATAAAAATATTTACTAGTCCTTAATTTTACATGCAAAAAATAGTGTTCAAAGTTGGGGTTTTAAATTTTAAACAGCTTTTCAAGAATTTCAATATTTCAAACAAAACTAAAAAAAAACCGAGCTTGCCATTACGATAGGTCACTTTTCTGTGTAAAGTTCAATGAAAATTTAATTTCACAAATATAGTATTTTTATTTCTCTTATGTAATATATCAGCTCTTTACAACTGTTGATGTTCAAATATAGCCTATATGTTTAGAGTTGAATTTTCTTAAAAAATTCATGATTATAATTAGCAAATTTAAGATGGGTATGGATCAATATGGGCAAGTTAATCTTTCACTTTTTTAATGTCTTAAGCTGGTACACCGATACCATACTAACTGTACTAATCCCAACCGATATCACGCTAACTGTACTAATCCTGACCGATATCACGCTAACTGTACTAATCCTGACCGATATCATACTAACTGTACTAATCCTGGTCAGTATTGTATAGTTTTAGTTGACAACTACACACAAACTACACTTATGGGAAGTTTTAATTGCTTATATTCTCAATCTGTTACTATATGCATCATTGTATACTATTATTATTATTATCATAGACAGGTGGAATAAATAAAGACTGCTTAGCGATTCCAGAGCACTGGGAGGGAGTTTACTTTAAATGGCCAAAGTCCCTAAAAAAAACCCCAAAAAATTAAACTAGAAGTTTAACTCGCCAAGCTATGGTATTCCATTGCGCCTGTACTATTCACACCAGGACCATCATGCTTTGCACAGTTTGAAAATTCAACCCAATGTTTTAGATAGAATTCAAACAAAGGGGAGGAAGTTATTTATATTTTTTCAAATGAAAGAAAATACTCAAGACATTTTTCTAATCAATGACTAACTTAAACAATTGAGATATAAAATAGGTTTAACAAATAGGGTATGTTCCTTATCCTGAAGAAGAAAGTTTTCACCTGCAGGTCAACACATAGTATCTTCAACTAAAGACAACTTTTGTCTAACAGGGTTCCTACAGTATTTGTAAAAAAATTCTCCCAGTCTTTTCCCTGACTATTTTCCCAGGTTCCCTGACCAAACTTCTCACAAAATTTCCACTATAATTTTATGGTACTATTCATGTGGAAATATTAATTTAATAACTTTTATTTCGGTCTCCTCCTCCCCTACAGCCGACCTTGCCTCACCTCTCATGGAAGAATAAGAACGCAGACGTCTTGCCAATCAGTTCAGGGAAAATGATGGAAAAAATAACAAAATATATCAAACCCAATCAAAAAGGTAAAGCTGAAATCCACCTGCAATTGTTTTGAAGAAAGCTAGTTTACACTTCAGGAATGAATCACAGGCTGCTCTTTTCAGTATCCCTACAGGTTTTGATTTAGGAAGATTTTCTTCATTGTGAAACTTAACGTGGTCCCATATTTGTAATGCCTTTTGAAAGAACGTTGCATTCTCTAATCACTGCACACCACAGAACTTCAAAGGAAAAGTTGTACACCCCGTCAACTGGGTAAACAATGCTTGACGAGCTGTATAGTCAGTGAATACATAGTATGTGTGACACTAAGCAATTTTTATCCAAATTGATAGGTTCCACTCCTGTTCTCAAAGAACCATGAACAACATGAAGCTCTCATGTCCTCAGATTTATCAAAATACATACTTCATTGTCTGTGACATATTTTGTGTGTTTCTGAAGAAGCATTATAAACTTTAGATTGACATTTTGGCCATCCATTGACACTTGTATAAACTTAGAGACTGGAAGAGGAGAAATACCATCAGAGAAATGCTTAAGTAATTCTTTGACGGTGCTTCTATCGAAAAAAACACTGTCCAAGCAATGACTGACAACTTTATGATCTTCCTTGTCCCAGGATCTGATTACAATGCTCATTTGCCCTCGTTGAATAACTTTAGTTAATGCTTCATCAAAACAAATTACAAAGTTGTTACATGATTTTAGTTAGTCCAGTAAATTGTTATGAAAGAATGGAGCCAAGCCATGCACAGTGAAATATGCAGCCTTGTCTCCACTAAGAGTAAAGGCACTGGAACACTCGGGAAACCCCAACCGAGAAATTGTACTTAAATTATTGCACGAATTGAAATACATTTTATTGTCAACAACTTGCAAAGCCCAAATGACTTCCGCCTTATTTATATTATCTTTCATAACAAAAGTGTTAGGGTTTCTTCGAGCCACTACACTACTTTCACTTTTGGCAACACCTTCCTTCTGCGGCTTTACAATTCCCGATGAAACTGAAGTGTGACATGAATTGTCATTTCCCTGACTTTTCTTAAGCTTCCCTGACGGTTATTTTTTTTCCCTGACTTTCCAAACCGCAGGAACCCTGTCTAATGTGCAAGATTATGAGCACATTTTGTCCCTTATTTACATTTACACACTCCAAATTAGACAAGAGGGAGTAAATAGGGTGAAACCAAGTAAACAATAAGAAAACAAGAATACATTTAAAAATTAAGTTTATTTATCAGTCTTTAAGGAACAGTCTCATGAAGTATTTAAAGTCACACAAACAATCTTTCATACAAAAACATCTTTAAACTAGTAAACTGGGGTGGTACAATCAAAAACTAAAGCAAAACAAAAAGCTCAATAATAATAAATGTTACAACATATTACAATAAGGATAACTAAGAAAAGAAAAAACAATTAAAAACCGCCACCCCTGTGACTGTCCAAAACTAGGACTCCATCTTCTCTCCCTCCTTGTCCTTGATGGCTGGCTGATTGGTGAAGTTGATAGGAACAGTGCGCTCTTTCTCCAAGCCAGGGAGAGCCTGCGAGAGAACAAAATAGATTAAGATAGAACACAACAGAAACAGGACTGGGTGCGAAGGGTACATTTCACAGATATGACTAACGAATAGGGACATGTGTTACTGCACATGTATGTAGGATAAAGACTTTACAGGAGGCGAAGAGATGGGAGGAGATAACAGATTGTATGCAAATGAAAACGGAAACTATTAAAGGAGCAAGAGCGAGGAGGCATGTAACTAACTTGATGCAGACAAAGGCTGTAAAACACCGTGTACATTTTTGGAAACTAGGGGCAATCAAATTTCATTCGAATTTAGATAAGTAGCTCTGTATTTAGCAGGTTGGTCAAAATTGAGGTAAGGGTTTTAATCAATGGTCATGATTAAATTAAATCCAATATATGTCAGAAAATATATTTAACCATAAAATTGCGATTACAGTGTTAAACCGAGATCAGTTAACTTTAATGCAGTATTTTAAATTTCATTTCAAACAATGAAATAATTATCTAATCTTCATTTGATAAGGAGTGGGTGGGGGACCTGCATCTAAATCTTCTCAACCATTAATCAGCACGGGGTATTTGATAGGGCCAGTTTCTCAATTTATTGAAAAATAGAAACCTTAGGCTAATGTTTGTTTCAATTTTTTAAATAAAAATCTTATTCATTTGAAACATGCAAGATTTAATGGTTGTCTTAATACAATTTTGATAATGTTAACACTGTAATAAAATCTAAATAGAGTGACCTCAAGGTTGGAAGAAGCATGGAAAAAACACGAGGATAAATGTAGGAAGATTCAAGTAGTTTTTAGCAAACCCAATAGCTGAAAACAGATGGTAGGTCAGTATTGGATCCAAGAGGAATCTACGGTCAATTTTAGAGGGGTGACCAGCCTACTTTTTATCAATAAGCACTGTCATCACAAACTAAACAAAATACACTTTTGTAAAGCCCAATGAACTCAAGTCAAGACAAGGGTGCCCCAAGCGGATGCATCTAATACCAATAAGCCTTAACCAAGGGCGATTTTCCCAGAATTGATTTCCACCCTCTTGGCACACAAACATGGGTAGGCCCTACACTTTATTTAAAAAATCCGGACATGGTTCCTGGCTCTTAAATTCTCTTTCAAACAAAATTGATAAGAGTTAAAAATTCACAAATTGGGGAGGGGGGGGGGTAAGAGATAAAAAGTCGAATGTCACTATGCTCTGAGGCTTACCTTCTTTGGAGCTGCGATACTGAGGACCCCATCAGAGGACAGCGTAGAGGTGACTGCCTCTGGGTCCACACCCTCTGGCAGCAAGTAGCGGCGCTGGAACTCCCGAGAGATGAAGCCATGCTCGTCTTTACGTTCCTCGTGTTTCCCCTCCACCACGAGGTAGTTGTCGATTGTCTTCACCTTGATCTCCTCCGGCTTGAACTGCTGCACATCCAAACTCACCTGTGGCAACAATTACCAGCAGAATTAAGTTTTAAGAAGAGTGTTTCTTCAGTCCTACAAGAAACTTAGCACAAAGGAATCTCAAGACAAGTGTGGGAAGCTTCAAAACCTCTACACAAGTACCGACTTGGTTTCAAAGCTTCCCCATAAAAAACAGGGAGAATAAAGATAATTGACAAAGTGACATTGTGATTCTGAAGTAATAAAATTTACATGTGTTAAAAATAAAATCACATACAATTTCACAATAAAACAACATTACATTACATAATAAAGATTCTTTCTAGGGAAAAAAAAACCTTGTACTTTTGGCCAACCTTTTGTAACGATATTGATTTGGACTGCTTTCATTTATTTAAAAAGTCATGGATGAAGGTAATTTTCTCTAAAGTATCATATATAGATTATCCTTTAACACTTCATCCATGGAGAATAACGCTCTTTTGGAAGAATAGTCTAGAAGGATTGCACCATTAAAATTTATTTTTTTATTGTTAAAATTTAACTCCGTAATATTTACCAAACAAGCAAGAGAAGCCAGCCCCCTATATCCAATAGGAAGCTAGCCTTCAAAACACCTGTCGCAGGGGCGCCCCTGATCGGTTGGTCTTGACACTGGTCACGAGAGGTGCAAGGGGCATGTCCGCATATAAGCTGTGTGTGCGTATGAATATATAGAGTGCACCGACGACATAGAGTGTGTCAACGATAAAGAGAGAAGTAACACAAACAGACAACACAGTTTATTTCTTCCTTTACACTATTTGAAATATAGTCATTCAAATAAAGTGTGTGCAACTTTAACAGTTGCATTTATTACACAAATACAATACCGTAATATAATAATTGGCCCGCCCACGGAGCTATAAATAACCAATTATATCTCAATAATTCCACAAAATAATTATTGACGCCCAATCGCAGGGTGAATAATTCCATATCATAATTTGAGAATATTTTGTACATTAATCTTACTTCAAATTGAAAGAGTAAAAGTTTCACCTGACCTTGATTTTCTTTTTAATTAATTACCATCCAAAAAGCCAACAAATTTTCAGCAGATTTTGGATGACAGCCGAATGAAAGTTTAGACCTGTATAAAGTGTTACTAGGTCTAATACACACACAAATTTATTTCAGAAAACATGCTATGTGCCAGGGGTTCTAAGCTTCTTTAGACTCAATATATTAGCATTAAGTGTTTACCTATCATAGTTAAAGTAACAGACCTAATTTTTGTAAATGAGCTGCCATTTTTATCTTTATGAAAGATAATTCAACAGTAGAACAAACCAGTCAAAAGTAGGTAGTCAGATCTCAATTGCCAAGTTGTGATTTTTCGAGAGAAAAAATATTTAAGAGCTTGACCCAACATTTCACAATAAACAATAATTGTTCTCACTTAACAATTCATATTTTCCCCCAAATTAAAAACAATACAGAAATATTTTCTATTCATCTATTTAGCCATTTGTTTCATTAAATTTAAAGGTGAAGTTCAACGAATGATCCTGCATAAGATTCAGGTTTAATAAACAAAAATGAATCCCAGAAAAATATCAAATATAGGTATAATAGATTCACAACCATGATTTAATTGGATGACAGCTCATAAAGTTACTAGAAACTAGTACATAATGTATCCCTTCCCCAACAGCTGACATCTGTCACTTTGGATAACTAATGAAAAACATGGTAACATATGAATATTATAGTTAGCCACTAATTTAGGGTAATATTTTATATATTTTCATTCGGGGGTTCGGCACAAAGCCTATTTATCATTTTATTCCACTTAAAAAATTAAATAGCAACATGGCGAATTCAAGCCATGTGATTGAACATGACAGAAACCAGTTCTTTCTAATGATTCACCCATGCAGTGGATACAAACCTATTCAGTTTAATATTTTGAAACACTAATTATATATTAAATAAATTACAAGTTCTCTTTTCCAAGTAAATACAATGCAGGTATGCACCATATTTCACATCATACAAGGTCACCACCGATATCCCGATTTCATTTCCCTGACCAATATATTAACCATCGCTGACTTCCCACAAGCTGCTGGTAGCACAATAATGCAAATCAATACTTGGATGTCAATTTAAGAGAACTACAAATAGTGAAAATGAATTTTCCCCATGATAGGAATTTTTACATCAAACTAAAAATATTTTACACCTGGACTGACGATTAGCTAAATGTCAAACGCGTTTAATCTGTAATGTTTTTACAACACTATGTATGTTTTAATAGAAATGTGTATATACATACGTGTAATATAGAGAAATGCAGCAGTTTTTATTGATTTTATTAATCGACTAACCTGGAACGAGTCCTTGTCAATCTTGACGTTTGACACACCACTCTCTCGGTTAGCCAAGTGTCGCCAAGGCCTGTAATATCCTGCGCGGAGTGGTCCCAGGAGCTGCGGTGTAAATGGCGCCAACATGTCGTCATTGAACAAACCCAGACCAAAGTTTTGATCGAAAAGTGACCTCGGGCGGCGAAGGTCATCCATTACATCACCCAAAAGGAATGGAACCAGCGACATCTGCAGGAAGGATTCCAAAATTAAACAAGTTCTAGACAAAACTTGTATCAATCACAAGATTTAAATTAAAGATCAAATTTACATCTTTTCAACCAAACATGGCAGCTATTTGAGTCACTAGAGGTACTGCCTCAGTGGCTGCATGGCCCAAGACGTCATTCACAGCCGACTTCTAATGAACGGGAGAGGTGGTTTCCCCCCCACACCAGCCAAGCAAATGCAGGTACATTTCATCAAAATATAACCATCCTTAAACCATTAATTTAAATCTGTACACAAGCATAGCCCAAACAAGTAGTGCTGCAGTGGGGGAAAAAAAAAAAATCAAATAATCAACAGTTAAAATTTGTTTTAATATAATCTGCTCGAACACAATAAAATCTAACTTTTACTTGCATGCATTTACAGGTTTTCCTAAGATGCATTAAAAAAATATATTTCACAATAGGTTACTGAATCTGCATAAACACTGATTCAAGGTACTATTTATTAATAGGATTCTTCCCCATTCTAGTATTCTGGGATTTCATTATTCTTCATAAAAACAAATTTAAGTAACATGAAATCTGATTAACGAATAAAAGGTTACCTTAAGTTAAGTTGGGCTAGTGATAACGATAAAAAAGACATCCCAAATATTGTGCACAAAAAACAGCGAAATGTATTAGCTACAATGGAGAAAGTTGTACACCAATCGTCCAAGGAATTTGCTCACCTTGAGAATAAGGTGAGCGGGTTGTCGTGGGTAAAGGAAAACTCTTAAACTTGGAAAATTTGTAAACATAACCAGGATGTTTCCTTAACACCCCCCCCCCTTTTGAAACTTTTGTATACTAACTAGACCAAAAAATGTTAATAAGCATAACACAATGTGTGGTGTAACAGGTAAAGTCTGTTCACCATAGGAATTGTTTTCTGAAAGGCCTTTTTCCCTACCAGAAATCTATTATATAGTAGGATATTGGTAGGAAAAAAGAGCTTTCAGAGAGTAATTCCTACCGTGAATGGAGTATAGTAAGATGCTGTGCCAAAAAGTTTAAAAAAAAAAGGCAATTTTAGTCTATCCTGTAAGTTTAGTCATTTACATTATTGCAAATATGAGTGAAAAAGTTAACTTTCGCTTGTTTTTTTTATTACATCATTGCTGCCTTTCAAATTTTTTTTTATAATATGTGAAGGAATTTATTTTATGTGTCGTCAAAGGTGGATTAAATTGTGTTAATCTAATATGTAAATATGGACATAGATCAAGCATAACCGACACGGCACTTATTTCCAGTAGAAAACTTTAGGGAGGGTTTAATATAAACTTTTATAAAGTTGTGCAACTTTACCTCTAGACCAGCGGTTGCAAACTGGTAAGAGTACCACCAGTGGTACGAAGATATTCCCGGCGATACGCCAAACAAAACTAGCAAATTTAAGTCTGAAAAATCTAGGGCCTCATCAAATCTTGAAATATTTAGACCAATTCCAGCCAGAAGTAAGATAAGATTTTGCCAGTGGTTGACAAGAGTATAAGAATTGAATCAAGCTCGGACAGCCCAAATCTTTGATAATATATTCCTGAGCACAACTAAAAATTGTGCTGAAATAGTTTATATCCAGCTCGATCTTGATGGTACTCTAAATGGCAACAGTCGGGGTGGTACGCCATTCAAAAAGTTTGGGAACTGCCGCTTTTCTCGCACACAAAGGCGAATCCTTACTGCGCCTAAAGGTGCCTTTCCCTCGGGCAGGTAGTTTTAAATAACCGCGGTCTTTGTCCTTGAAGCAGCTGCACTACCCTAAACTCTCATAAAGAGGGGACGAAATATTCTGCTTTTGTCCGAAACATGGCTAGGGAGGCAAGATAGCTGTACGTCAGAGAAAAGCAAACTCAACAATGGGTGGGAGGGGGGAGTTCAAAAGGCGTAGTTCACCGGCTCAGATTTTGTTTGGAAACCCAATCTGGAAGGCCTTCTCGTAACAGAATTCTAATGCAAACATGTATTGGTAAGATAGAAGGCCTCGAACATTAGAAGAACATTCTGGAAGATTTTTTGCCTAACTAAATGCTAGTTTACATTACAGTGGATTGTAAAAAATTAAGCCCTTCCTAACAAACTATATTTTTTTTAGCACCGCGTCTTAACCATCATTCGGGTTGTCCGCCTATGTAATAATACTAATGTATTATAAAGGTGTAATACAGACGAAGTGCACCAACATTTGCTCACAGGGAGTTAAAAAATAATTAAGTGCACCCGACCGTGATCAAACCATGGTGTCCAGCCAACTTTTGATCAATAAATTAAACTTCCCTGATCATTTCCTAAAAATTACCCGACTTCACACCCACCAAGTTTATTAATCTTTTTTTGAATAACTTGTTTCAAAATTAAAATAAAGTTCTTTTTGACTAAGTCCCTGTGGGCGAATTGAATTACTCACCATTATGATAGCTGAATCTAACTAAAAACTAGGCCTCTACCTCACTAACTTTTGTTTCCATCATATGGATGTAAACTACAATCCCTGGTATCCTACCCACCTCCCAAACGACTAAGATACATTTTCATTTATTTGCTACATAGCACATACATTACAATTAAACAATAACCTTACAAATATCCTTCCCATCATTGTTGCCTTACAATACTTTAGCTATTTGAATAAAAGTGAGCAGAAAACTTCTAACTTATTACAAAACAAA
>CABFWB010000278.1:105945-183594 GCA_902151455.1 Timema bartmani
GTCATTCAACAAATAGGAATATGTGTGTAGTTGTGTAGATGTGTGCTCGTCATTCAACAAATAGGAATATGTGTGTAGTTGTGTAGATGTGTGCTCGTCATTCAACAAACAAGAATATGTGTGTAGTTGTGTAGATGTGTGCTTTTCATTCAACAAACATTTTAGCAAGTACTTTGCGAAGAAGCAAATATTTGACATTCGACAAATGCTGCATGTATAGTGTCGTCTCTAGACGATCTTAGTTACATGCTTGTGCTGGCTCTTACAGGTTATTTCAAGAAGCTGGGGGCAGATCTGGTCCTTGACATGAATATCGCAGACGATCTTTCCCTCCTGGAGAACCAACGAGAGTTCATAGAGAGGTATCGGGCGGCCCAGGAGGGAGAAGGAAAACAACTCCCCATGCTGGCCTCCTCCTGCCCAGGTAGGCTACACGTACGCTGAAAAACAAATAAATTACAGACATCTGAATTCAATAAACACACACCCAGACCGGTGTGCTAGCCGTTTAAATGTCAAGCTCATTTTGTAATTTGCCGATAATGGGAAGTTTAGCGTTTTAAACTTGACTGGATTGTTGTTGAAGACCTATATGTGAAGTTCTTCAAGCCTCCAGGTCCAAGAACCTCTTTTCAGAAATCAACTGCCTAGGCATCATGAATTCCATTATCAAGGCCCATTAAAATTTATTTAGCAATGCGTCTTACTACCCGTTCGGGTTATACGCTTAACTACTAATTACGCTAATGGGTTTTGAATTTAAAGGAAGTGAACCCACATTTGCGTGGAGGGAGAGTGGAAAACTACCCCCAGTTCACCCGACCGAGATTTGAACCTCGATTTCCCTGTCTTGGTGTGTTTAACTTAACACAAAACTAGCACATTAGCTAACTACGCCATTGAGGGGGACCACACCTACAGGAAGGAATCACCAGATCACTGATAAACTTTGCAATGAAATATCACAGCTTTACAAGGCTTACTCTCAATAAAGGATGGCAATTTTAAGGGTGAGCCACAATTGACATTTATGAATTTTGGGTTTTGTTGATCACTGCACAGAAATAAAACTTGATAAGTCTAAAACTCCAAATTCTTAGCACAAGTAGCTATAATACAATAATTCTCCCCCCCTCCCCCACCCCATTTCAGATTTTTTTTTTCGGTTCCCCCACCTGAGATATTGAGGCCTAAATATTGGAAAATTTGAGTGAGCGGCTATGATTAGGACTTAATAAAATAAGAGGGTGAAATTTCTTAGTCTTGAAATTTCACAGAGTAAGATATTGGATAAATTTATAGGATAAATTTCAGCCATCTAGGTTACATTTAGACAAATCTTACAATGACATGAAATGTAGCCTATTTAAGAGCAGAAGAATAGTTCCTGTCCCCAAATTTATAGATCTTTTAGTTCCCAAGATATTTAAGTTTTTGTAAACATCAATATATGTCAAATTTAGCGTTGGCCATGTTGGAAATGTGGCTGTATCGAAAAAACTGGTACCGTAGGAGTAAATTTAAAATAAAAATGTTTTTTAGCTACTGGAACATGTAGGAACATGTGGGCAAAATATTAAAATTTTCAAAAACTGTCATGCAACCATCTATGGGTGATTTCATATGGACTGACCCATCTATAAGCTGCGCCATAATGGAACCTAGCACAGAATATGTATTTCTATTTTTTTTAAATTCATTCATTTAATCAATCATCATGGAGCCACCTGGCAATATATGAATGTTGAGATGTGACTGTTCTAGGATGGGTTTGCTACGCCGAGAAGACCCACGGAGCCGCTGTCCTGCCCTACATCTCCAGCACCAAGTCCCCGCAGCAGGTCATGGGGTCTCTGGTGAAGTACTACCTAGCGGAGCAGAGGGGCATTTCCTCGGAGCAGGTGTACCACGTAACGCTCATGCCGTGTTACGACAAGAAGCTGGAGGCCAGTCGAGAAGACTTTTTCAACAGTCAGCTCGGAGCGAGGGACGTGGACTGCGTCATCACAGCTAGTGAGTCTTATATATGAACATCACAGTGGAACATGGTGTGGGGTAGAGATGTACTATCGAAAGAAAAGTATTGATACTGTACTCATTAAAAGTATCAGAAGAAAAGTATCAATACCCTACTAATATCGAAAGAGAACTATCGATACTGTACTCATTAAAAGTATCAGAAGAAAAGTATCAATACCGTACTAGTATCAAAAGAGAAGTATCGATAATAATAAGTATAGGTATTGAAACATACATACAAATCTCTGTTTCGTCTGCTGGGGGTACTCTAGAGTTGACTACAAAAGCTTCTCTTGTTTAGTTTATGATGACCATGCTCATTGATAAACGGGTAGTAGACTGGTTGCCACTCGCCCCATCCATCGCCTGGTCAGTTATCAGGTTGTATTGATAATTAATTAAAATAACAGCTATGAATTATGATGAGCCGAAAGAGATTGAATGCTAGAGTTGCTTCTTGTTCGTCACGCAGGAATTGATTGAGAATTCACATTCTTCCTTAGTAAACATTTAATCCCAGCATGAGTGAAGGTAATAAAAAATTTGTTTCTTTCGATATCGATCCGATACCGGAGTGCGAGTACTAATATTAGTAAAATATGTATGAAATAAAGTGCATTGAGCAAACAAATTTGTAATAAATAAAATTATATAATATTAGGAAAATGGTAGAGCACAAATAAAAATAAAAACTCTAAACACATATTTACACACACTTGAATATTTCGATGCAATTATGGCATCTTCCTCAGGAAGTAGTAGTAATTAGACTAAACTAGACTGAAGACAACATCCTGTTTAGTTTAACTACTACTACTTCCTGAGGAAGATGCCATAATTGCATCGAAATATCGAGGTGTGTGTAAATATGAGTTAGGGTTTTTACTTTTATTTGTGCTTTACCATTCTCCTAATATCACATCATTTTATTTATTACAAATTGTTAATATCAGTAAAAGTACCGGGAAAAATGTATCAAGTAAAAAAATACTAGTATTAAAAGGAAAATATCAATATTAGTAAAGTATCGATACTTTTTTTTACATTCATATGGTGGTGGTGGGGAGGGGGGGGCATACCTACTTTTTCCAATTCGGAACAAACCCCAGGATCAAATATATTAAGCCTGTGCACATTTAAAATGTTCAATTTCGAATTGATTTTGAATCTCAGCTAACTGATGTGAATCTCTTGAGAAAAAATTAATAATTGGAATTGAAATTTAGAATCTGATCCGAATCAAATCTTATACCCATTTAAAAATTATTTTTTTTTCAAATCGAATGCTTAAAAAAAAAATTGGATTGAATATTTTCTTTTCAAAACAAGCTCTAATCAAATAATTTATTTTAGGCTTACTATGAGAATGTTAAAATCGAATTTGTGTGGATTCAAGATTCAGACACATAAACTAGTGGATTCGACCCAACTCTAATTTAAATGTCAGAACTTTCCTAAATCATATTTTAGAATTAAAAATCAAGATATCAAAAGTCTTGATGCTAAGATTGATTCTCGAATCTTTCAATACCAGCAAAAATTGAGGCTGTAAAACTTTAAAATTTGACATTTTTATTTTAAACTCATTTCTTTCACTATCAAGGGCCATGTCCTGGAAGATACTAGGGATCCAGAGTCCACTTTAATCAGGAAGTCACAGGCACTGATAGCCCAGCCTTGTTGGAATCATTAATGGTTTTGTTTTTTAAGTTGAATTGGAGCAGCTGTTGAAGCAGGAAGGTGTCGACCTTTCTTTAGTGGACTCTGCCCCTGTGGACTACCCTTGGGGACCTGCTGGGGACAAGGAGTTGTTTGGTCACCGTGGGTCCGGGTCGGGTGGGTATGCTGATCACATCTTCACCTTTGCTGCCAGGGAACTGTTCGGAGACAGCGTGGATCAGCTCCAGTACAAGTCGCTCAGGTACACAAAACAACATGTTGTGTACTGTTGCGTGCATGCGTGATGGCCATATCGTGTAGTGTATAATGGGCCCCTATCTGCCCCTCCAGGAACCCAGACTTTAGGGAGGTGAGTTTGGAGAGGGATGGAAAGCCTGTGCTCAAGTTTGCCATTGCCAACGGTTTTCGCAACATTCAGAACCTGGTGCAGAAGTTGAAAAGAGGGAAGTGCCCCTACGACTATGTCGAGGTCATGGCTTGTCCTTCAGGTAAGACAAGTTTCTCTATGGCCTGTCCTTCAGGGGATACAAGTGTCGTTATGGTGTGTCCTTCAGGGGATACAAGTGTTATAACCTGTCCTTCAGGCGAGACAAGAGTCGTTATGACCTGTCCTTCAGGCGAGACAAGAGTCGTTATGACCTGTCCTTAAGGTGAGGCAAGGTTCGTTATGGCTTGACTTCAGAACCTTAACCATCTCTATCAATGATTGTTCTGGTAGGTCAATAAAAGTTGTAGTGATGTGAGTTGTGTTTGTAACAGGCTGTCTAAATGGCGGTGCCCAGGTGCGACCATTGGACGGGGTACATTCTCGAGAGCTTACTACGAGGCTGGAGGCAGCTTACAGTTCTTTGCCCCAAAGGGCCCCCGAAGATAACCCCACATTAGAAAGGCTATATTCTAGCTGGTTGGCAGGGCCCCACAGTGACAAGAGCAGAGCCATGCTCCACACAACGTACCACGCTGTCGAAAAGATGAACACCGCTATTACCATTAAGTGGTGATTGTATCACTGTCCCAGCAGCTGAACACACTTATCATCGTCAAGTGGTGATTGTTACTGTCCCAACAGCTGAATCACCACTATTACCATCAAGTGGTGATTGTATCACTGTCCCAGCAGCTGAACACATTTATCATCGTCAAGTGGTGATTGTTACTGTCCCAACAGCTGAGCACCGCTATGTAGTAGGGGCAAACAATAGTTCAGTCCCATTCCTACACAGTAGGTCCCAGGTGCGTGAGGGTCTCAATGAATGGTGATACCTTTTACAAAACAAGGCACATTTTAAAATAAATCATCTTTGTTGAAGTCGAAAAAAGCAAAAATAAAGTTACATAAAGGGAAAAGGTTAAAATTTAAAATTTCAGCAAAACTATAAAATAGGTGTGTATATTATTGTTTGATTTAATGTGACAGTTATACTAACCAAACAAACAAAAATGGCGCCAAATTTATATTTAATAAATATTGTAAGAAGGATCAAAGCTCACACCTAAATCAACTAGTACTTGGAACATATTTGTTTGTATCTGCAGCTGATCTTCCTCCTCAGTCGTTTTGTTCACCCTCCTGTGAGTGTGTTTCCACTCGTACATCCTCAGTCATTTTGTTCACCCTCCTGTGAGTGTGCTTCCACTCGTAGATCCTCAGTCATCTTGTTCACCCTCCTGTGAGTGTGTTTCCACTCGTAGATCCTCAGTCGTCTTGTTCACCCTCCTGTGAGTGTGCTTCCACTCGTACATCCTCAGTCGTCTTGTTCACCCTCCTGTGAGTGTGCTTCCACTCGTACATCCTCAGTCGTCTTGTTCACCCTCCTGTGAGTGTGCTTCCACTCGTACATCCTCAGTCGTCTTGTTCACCCTCCTGTGAGTGTGCCTCCACTCGTAGATCCTCAGTCGTCTTGTTCACCCTCCTGTGAGTGTGCCTCCACTCGTACATCCTCAGTCGTCTTATTCACCCTCCTGTGAGTGTGCTTCCACTCGTACATCCTCAGTCGTCTTGTTCACCCTCCCGTGAGTGTGCTTCCACTCGTAGATCCTCAGTCGTCTTGTTCACCCTCCTGTGAGTGTGCTTCCACTCGTACATCCTCAGTCGTCTTGTTCACCCTCCTGTGAGTGTGCTTCCACTCGTACATCCTCAGTCGTCTTGTTCACCCTCCTGTGAGTGTGCTTCCACTCATCCACAAATTGTCTTGAGTATCTTCAACCCTCTTGGTCTCTTGTATGCCGCCGACAGTTCCGGTATTCTGCGCACCCTCACCTTTCTCGCCATCACCTCCTTGTCAGAGTACAAGTACTATATAACAGTAAATCAAACTATAAGACTCTTCACCTGTTAAGGGTGTGTGAGTAGACATTTTTCACTTCAAGTCGAGTTTCTTTCAAGTTTGAGTTGTATAAGAAATATTTCAAGTTGAATTTCTATAAGAGATCCATGCATAAACCACAAATAGGTACAAACATATATATTTTTTTTTTAAACTGCATTTTTTTGGAATGTGAAAATTATAATCATACAAATTTGAATTTTTAAATAAATTTGATATAACTCCACACTTATTATTTTTAATGAGATTAGAGGAAATATTGAGATACTCTATTTGCTATGAAATTATATCTTTAAAATTAAATATAATTAAATAAACTAGGAATATTTTAGGAAAAAGATCATAAATTCCAAATACTCAAATTTTCTGAGTTATGTAAAATAATCTTTGAGCCTTGTATGAGTAGCTACTAAAACTCGACTCAAACTAAAATTTTCAAGCACTCGCACACGTCTAAAACCCGCGCGGTAAGGGTTCATTTCTAACCAGTTCACACGTGCCAAATATAGCAGGGTTCCTATGGTCTGGAAAGTCAGGGAAAAAATAAACAGTCAGGGAAAGTCAGGTAAGTTTAAAAAAAAGTCAGGGAAATGACAATTCATGTCGCACTTCAATTTCATCGGAAATTGTAAAGCCGCAGTTGTTGCCAAAAGTGAAAGTAGTGTAGTGGCTCGAAGAAACCCTAACACTTTTGTTATGAAAATTTAATATAAGTAAGGCAGAAGTCATTTGGGCTTTGCAAGTTGTTCGCAATAAAATGTATTTCAATTTGTGCAATAATTTAAGTACAATTTCTCAGTTGGGGTTTCCCGAGTGTTCCATTGCCAATGCCTTTACTCTTAGTGGAGACAAGGCTGCATATTTCACTGTGCATGGCTTGGCTCCATTCTTTCATAACAATTTACTGGACTACCTAAAATCATGTAACAACTTTGTAATTTGTTTTGATGAAGCATTGAATAAAGCTATTCAAAGAGAGCAAATGGACATTGTATTCAGATTTTGGGACAAGGAAAATCATAAAGTTGTCAGTCATTACTTAAACAGTGTTTTTTTTCAATAGATGCACCGCTGAAGAATTACTGAAGCATTTCTTGGATGGCATTTCTCCTCTTTCACTCTCTAAATTGATACAAGTGTTAATGGGTGGCCCAAATGTCAATTTAAAGTTTATAACACTTCTTCAGGAACACATCAAATCTGTTACAGACAATGAAGTATGTATTTTGATAGATCTGGGGACATGTGAGCTTCATGTTTATGGTTCCTTGAGAAGAGGAGTGGAGTCTGTTGATTGGGATATAAATTGCTTATTGTGTCACATGTACTACCTGTTCACTGACTCTACAGCTCGTCGAGCATTGTTTACCCAGTTTACAGGGTGTACAACTTTTAAATTGGAGTTCTGTGGTCTGTGGTGGTTAGAGAAAGCAAAGTGCTTTTAAAGGGCGTTACAAATTTGGGACCACGTTGTTAAGTTTCTCAAAAAAGAAAAGCTTCCTAAAACAAAACCTGTAGGAATACTGAAAAGAGCAGCCTGTGATGCATTCATGAAGTGTATACTAGCTTTCTGCAAAACAATTGCAGATGGATTTCAGCCTTTTCTTTTTGATAGGGTTTGATATATTTTGTTATTTTTCCACCATTTTTCCTGAACTGGTTAACAAGACATCTTTCTTATTCTTCCATGAGAGGTGAGGTAAGGTCGGCTGTAGGGGAGGAGGAGGCCGAAATAAATGTAATTAAATTAATATTTCCACATGAATAATACCATAAAATTATAATGGAAATTTTGTGAGAAGTTGGTCAGGGAACTTTGGAAAAATCGGGGAGAATTTTTTTTACAAATACTGTAGGAACCCTGTAAGAGGAAGGGCTCGAATTAACATACATAAAAAAGTTCACAATAACTCAAAAAATATCGATTTTTCATACAAATTTCTCTTTGTAAAAGGAACGCCTTGGAATTACCTACCTAAAGAGAGATTACATGTTACAATAAAAACTTTAGCTGTACCTGGATCTTCTGTAGTCAACATATATGGTAAGAGGTTTGGGCTAGAATTAACATACATAAAAAAGTTCACAAGACCCGATCAGATAAAATTATAGTTTTAAATGGTGTCTCGTGTACTTCAATACTACAAAATGGCTAGACACTTCACAAAAATTAAAAATAAACTCGAAAAATTTCTTTTTCTAAAAGAAAGGACTTGGAATTACCTACCTAAAGAGAGCTTACATCTTACGATCTGATAAGAACTTTAGCTGTCTCTGGCAGTCAACGTATATGGTAAGAGGAAGGGCTCGAATTAACGTACATAAAAAAGTTCACAAGACCCGATTAGATAAAATTGTAGATATAAATGCTTTTTCGTGTACTTTGATACTATAAAATTGCTAGACACTTCACAAAAATTCAAAATAACTCGAAAATTATCGATTTTTCATACAAAATTTCTCTTTATAAAAGAAAAGCCTTGGAATTACCTACCTAAAGAGAGCTTACATCTTACGATCTGATAAAAACTTTAGCTGTCCCTGGCAGTCAACGTATATGGTAAGAGGAAGGGCTCTTTGAGTGGAGTGAGTATACTCATTGTGAGCTTGTGGAAGTAGAGCTTTGCTTGGAACACTGGAATTGGGTTTAGAGCAACTATCCTGAGGTCCTGTATGTCAACAGGTCCACGGGGATCTCCACCACGGATCTCATCCAGTCAAAGTGATCCTGGGAGTCGGAGCTTTACCAACATACACCAGCTCAGGGGCCAGCAAACCTTTTGGGCCCCATTCGGCCTATAAACCTAACAAAAGTTTCCGCGATGATTGCCCATCTTTTCTACACTTTACCTTTTCTTCTTTTTTGATTATAAATCTTAGATTTATTTCTTCAATTCATCCTTTACTCAGCTAGCTACCTTTCTAGAAAAATACATAAACTATACATTTTCATATTAAACTATTTATTTTCTAATAACATTACTATTTATGACCGATCAAAGATATTCTCTTCGTACTTAAA
Organism: Timema bartmani; assembly: GCA_902151455.1. NCBI lineage: Eukaryota > Metazoa > Arthropoda > Insecta > Phasmatodea > Timematidae > Timema > Timema bartmani. The sequence continues at coordinate 114,994 of CABFWB010000278.1, forward strand.
TATAGAGTTGGGTCAGATCCACTATTTTACAAAGCCAAATCTCCAATTAATCTTAGAATCCCAAATTTCAAATCCAAATCTCCAATTTACCTTCAAATCCTGAATCTTGGAAAAAATTATAAACATAAGAGCAGATATAAATATATCCAACAAGGCGATAGCATGTCTTTCTACTGAGTTAAGGGTCCCAGGTTCGATTCCTGGCATGGCTGAGAATTCATCATTTGTGAAATGTGGCTTTACTCTTTCATAGTGATGAATTAACGGTCGGGGTCTGGATATTATGCCTGTCCTAGTCTTAAGTTATATTATAAGGCATATGAAGCTATGACAGTCCTAGCAAGCCGGTAGTGGAAAATATATGGCTTGGATAAAAAACTGACCCAGGCCACAGGCTGGAAACAGTAATGGATGTGAAGTAAAGTAAATTAAATTAAATATAAATATGATAGAAAAATAGAAATAGTAATCAAATGTTAACATTATTTCTTATAAAACATTCATTATCAAATTCACACATTCAGTTCCGTGTTAAATTACTGGTCTGGGGGTGACCTGGAAGTCTAGGGGTAAGGTGTTGTACTTCTGGGCTGGGGATCCGGGGTTCAATCCTTGGTCCAGGCACAGATTTCTCAGGTTGCCAAACCCTTCCTTCACCTCTAACAAGACTTGTATTAATCACAACTTGTGAATGTGTGGAATGCCAGGCCTCCACCGTGGTTCGGATCCCACGTTAAACTGTAGGTCCTCCATTTCATCTCACAATCACCCTACCATTACACATTAGCGTAAGTGTGTATAACCCGAACGGGTAGTAAGACGCGGTGCTAATAATAATACTGGTCTGGAAATACACTTTCTCAAGGGTTTGAGTCTCAAATCCTTGAATATCCTTAAGGATTCGAGGATGCCATCCCAATTCAAATATTAGGTAAAAGTACTAAGCATTTTTTGTGAGTTTAACCCTCTTAGTGCCATTTTTTTAAATTTCTTTTCAATATGTAAAAAAAATCATATAAATCTGTCATTTACCTTTAATTGGAACCCCCAATTTTTTTTTTTTTTTATGACATTTAAGTTTTTATAGTGCTTAAAAATGCATGTTCCCATTTGGGAACAGTGGGATCGAATGGGACCATGAAAGTTATTTTAAGAATGTTCCCATATGGGAACAATGGAATCAAAAGGGTAGGTATGAATTTTGAATGATAAATTGCTATTACCGGGTGTGATCTATTATAAAATGAAATTACATTTAGAAAAATAAATTATTTTAAAAATCAAGATGAATAAAAAAAAACCCATGATACAAATTACTTATTATGAAACAGTGTGTATGTAAAGCAACGTACCACTTCTAACACATCATTCTAGCATTTTTCTGACAGTAAGCACATCTAGACTGATTTTAATTTTTTATCATCTATCATAATGGACATATTGTTTTTCCTAATGGCAGCCTTTGAGAATACTTCTGGAAGTATGCAAGACAAATTTGTCGAGTAAACCCAAGAAGATTGAGCTAGTTTTTGTTTCACCTCGCCCATCTGTGAAGCTGCCAAGTATTACTAACTGAGCAGTTAATAGGGAAGGTAGGAAGCTGCCAGTACCACTTTTCCACTCTAATGTTGAATCGCTAATTGCCAATGTTCTCATCTAATCTGTCAACGCCTCTCATATAAAAATTATATTGGACTACACATGCAGGCTGATCAATTATTACAAACTTGCTCATAGCCTGGCTATACTTTATAACTTGAAACTGGAGTACAACCTGTCTGGCTACAGTCACAATATTATTATCAAAGTAACGCACTCAAATTATACCAGTTGTATCATCTGTCACTTGATCATGTGAGCCTCTTATTTGTTTACTAATAAGTTTTGGATCAACAAGAGGTGTTTTTTCAACATGGTTTTCCTTTGTTGTTCCAGTACCAAGGAAACCTTTTTCTTTTAATTTTTCAGTAAAAAAATTATCAAAATAAATGCTATTTTCTTTTCTTTTTTTTTGCAGTTTATCAGCAAAATCTAAAACAACAGAGCCTCAAAAACCTAAATCAAGATTTGTATTTCCAGTACTGGTACGATGGTACAGTTTAGACTGAATAAGATATCCCAGTCCTGTGCAGAGGCACCAAGCTTTATAAGCAAATCCTATCGGTTTCCTGTGCATCTGCTGCTTAGCACCATGTCTATCAAAATATGGGGTCAACGATTCATCCACACATACATTAATCTCTCCGGGAAAGTATTTTAGCCAGTTCTCATTCAGGTTTTCCCCAAAGAGGAGTAACTTTAGCAAAGCGATCGTCCCTATTATCAAACGGGTTGAAGACAAACTCACGGGCCGCCAAATGTTTTGCAGCCCGCATGAGTGATTGGAAAATAAAAATAAATTGCCCTTTTTACTTTCTCAATACCTTACAGGTAGATAAAGCATTGTGATCATCAAAAAAATATAACTTGAGATTTTGATGAATTTCGAAGTTTTGTGACATTCAATACATTTTATTTCCCTTGTACTTTTCACTAACTTAATTTTAAACTTGAAGTCTTTTCCACTCACTCAAACATAATTATTTATATCTCTATTATTGTTGTAATGTTTATTTAAAGAGCCTTGGATTATTTAAACATCAATTACGTAATAGAATGAAATTGAAATCTTTGCAAAGTGCCGGTGATATCTCGCCTATCACATATATCCTAACTAATACGTCCCTGTGAAGTCCCATGGATATCTCGGCTGGTATAATAATTATCTTAAGACATCCCAGAGATATTTGTGAGGAGAGCTACTGATTGGGCGGCAAGTTTGCATCCTGGAACAATAATCGTGATACTTCACTCTGGGCCATATTGTAGGTCAACATTTCTTTCTATAATCTGGTTTTGGTTGGAAGAATAGTTTAGAAAACTCAAACATATTTCCTTACGGCCTTCATTGATAGCATTTTACAATACTATTTGTGTTATTATTTAGGTATTGATAGTATCTATAAAAAGTGACAGGTGTCGATAGCAATAACATGATTAGATGTATGAATATATTAAAATTGTATTAGTACCTTAAATAACTGTATAATTATATTACTGTCTGTAAATTTAATAAATGTTTTGTTATTAGCCTCTCTTACAGTAAAATGTCCTCAAATACCTAACAGTCTTGTTTTGTATCTATTTCAATGTACTATCACCGGCTGCTATTAAATAACATTGCTAAATTAAATCTGAAAGATCTCCACCCAGGGCTCTGCTCAAGGAAATAATATATTTTGATTATTAACTTATAAATTACATTTTAAACAATGATGTTAACATTTTAAATAGTAAAATATTGTATTGTAAACTTAAACTATAATAAACTTCAAACTACCAGATACTGTTCTGCCTACAAAAATCAGAATATAGTAAGACTTATTTGCTTTAAAAGGCAAAATTTCACCACAGAAAAATTATCTTCGATTTATTTAGGTTGGTTTAGGAAGTATAAAAGTTAAAGGCCAACAATAATTTCAACTTATCTCATGCGAAGAGCATTTCGTGTAGAGAAACTTTAGACCTTATCAATAAGGTGTTTTATTTAGTTGATATATTTTCCGTTATCTCCCTTAGCGTCTATCTCTGTGGATTAGGCGACATGGCTATCAGCAGATAACTTTCCACCAGCAAATTAATCGTATCGACTTGAACTTTGAGATTATTTCAACGTGAACGGCAAGAGAGTAGTTTTAAATAAGATGCCAATTAATATTGTTTTGTGAAGTGTTTTTATATATCTAAGAGTAAGTTGTACGAAGTTAACAATGTAACGTACATTCATCTTGGTGACATTTATTTATTGTGTTATTCTGCGACTAATTTTAATTAATATTTTGTCTACTGCACGAACAAGACATTTCGATCACATTTTGAGTGAAGGATTCTTTATTTCAAATACAAACTGATGACTATTATTATCTTCAGAGAGTATGAGTAGCATCAACAACAACAACAACAACAAAAATGACAAGTACCGAGCTGTTCATTGCAGATTTGAAGGCAATTCAATGTCCAATACGAAAATAAAACCATTCCTTGCAAATTATCAACTGTTCCAAATGGCATGCTGATCCAACAACAGAACGTACATAGGTGAGTAAATAAATTAAAGGTCACCGACACGATTTCCGTGTCCAAGTGTAATTTTCAAAACCACATTTAATTTACTTGTAAGTTTTAATGATTGTCACGCAAAGTTTGTAGCTACAAGTACCGGTGCCAAGTAAACCCCTGCTGGAACAGTCTAACTTTAATCAATCTATAGATCATCCATCTGTTTGATACATGTTCCTTGCACCGCGTATATAAAGATCTTAAGATCTTGACTCGAGTTTTAGTGGACCAAGCTTCAATCCCGTGTTGGTGTTAGTATTGCCATATACAAATACAATCTCCCTTAAGGTGCTGCGTGCGCAAGGTAAAGTGGGTTTGTAAGTTGTGTGCCGGTAAACCTAGAAATTGCACGTAAAATATCTAATTATCACTATTTACATTATTTCAACATAGCTATTATTATTATTATTATTATTATTATTAGCACCGCGTCTTACTACCCGTTCGGGTTATACGCACTTACGCTAATGTGACTGTGCCGGGACCGAGGATTGAACCCCGGACCCTCAGCACAGAAGTCTGACACCTTACCCCCTAGACCACCAGGTCACCCCTTCAACATAACTGTGTTCCCGGCTAGCTTTTTAATTAATGTTTTTAGCCCCGCGTCTTACCAACTGTTCGGGTTGTACGTTTATATACTAATTACGCTAAAGGTTTTAAGGATTGTGAAGGTTATATTTAGAGGAAATGTACCCACATTTGCGTGTAGAGAGAGTGAAACATCACCCTCCATACACCTAACCTAGATTCGAACCTCGATCTCCACGTAATCTATGGTCTAGGCTACTGCGATAGTAGCGTCTTAGAACATGCGGTCACCTAAGTGGGTTTTAAACCACCAAATCAGACAAGACAAGACTGATACCTTTGCGGGTGATGGTATTAATAGTTCAATATTGTGCTACTAAATTGATCCTGTCACTAAGTAAAAACAATTTGAGAGTTTTTATAATTCACAAAGTCCGTCACCTTAGCTCAGTTGGTAGCATGTGTCTCTATTGTGTTAAGAGTCCCGGGCTCGATTCCCAGCATGACCGAAGGATTGGATCAACTATTGGCAGGAAGATGGGTGTTAGGATTGTTTTAGATTTAAGTTAGTTTATTAACCTGTGCATTTATATATATATATATATATATATATATATATACACACACATAGACACACAGAGTAAAACCCTGTTAGACTGAACCCCAGTAATCCGAAATTCCGGGTGATCCGAAAACACTTTTCAGAAAACGGGGGAATAAAATGAAATCAAATGAAATATATTTTATTCATTAACAAGCAAAAAGTTAAAATATAATAATTGTAAGAAACAGAGATATCTGATAATAAATGCTAAATATTTACATGTTGTAGTCAACACAATGTGTTTACCTGTAACTGAAAATAATTACAGTACAGATCACGTGTTATTATATCAGTCAAATAAATGAAAATTTTGATTAAACTCATTTAAATGTAATCTAATATTCGTGAAAATACTGTATCCCTGTATTCTCCCGCTTAATCGGAATTTTCGCTAATCTAAACAAGCTTTGGTCCCAATTAGTTCAAATTGACAAGAATAAAGTGTGTGAGTGTGTGTGTATGTTTACTTGGGTTTTTTTTGTTCTTTGGGCCACTTAATAGGTACATGAAAGTATTACAACCCTTTCTCTGTATTTTGTTTATGATAAAGGGAAAAGCTGATGTTTTACCAGACGATGACAATGTTTTCTTATTTTCAGGGTTGAAATAATGAGCGTGTATTTCCCTAAGAAACGCAGTTGGAAGCTCCTGATCCTGCTGATCAGCTGCGCTCTGTTCCTGTGCCTCTGTCTCGACATTGACGGGTACATCTCCGACCTGCGACGAGAGGTCATCACCTTGTTAGGCCCCGAATACCCCTCCCCTGGTAAGATGACCATCTCCCGGCTCACGCTCGAACCCGGGAACAAGAACCTGAGGAACCTCCCCGTGGCCTTCTGGGAGGAGAACCGGAACAAGAGCATCCACAACACTCCTTCGGGGTGCCTCACCCTGCCCGACATATTTCGGTTGCAGTACAACAACCTCCTGTGGCAGGTGCTCGTCACCCCCAGGGGGACGTTTCACTTCTACTCCTCGCATTATGACAACCGCACGGGGACTCCGCACGTCCGGGCCCTCAGCATGACGGACAGGGTGGACCCCACCTCGCGTCTGGTTTGTAACCTCTGGTTTGATGCGCAAGACGCCCCCGTCCAAGGTCACGTCTCTGATGTCCGACACATCTGGGATCAGTCTTGGGGCATGTCCGACTACGTAATCTGGGAACCGTATCTGGTCTCCTGTCGGGTTCCCGACGGGTTCCGGTCACACGTACCGCGAGCTGTGTCCTTCTCGAACAACCTCTGCGAGGAGGCCACCACACTCCTAAGAGTGAGGTACGACAGACCAGAAACCAGACATAAGGTCGCCGTCTGCGTGAAGGGCCTTGACTTCTCTGATCGGGACCTCTCGGCCCGCCTGGTGGAGTGGATGGAGACCCTACTCCTCCTGGGCGCCCACAAGGTGTTCTTTTACAACCTGAACGTCCACCCGAAAATACTCAGGGTCTTAGAGTACTACGAGGCTGCCGGTACCGCCGACTGGACGCCCCTGACGCTGCCGGGATACCAACCTAACGAACCGAACCTTCGGCACGACTTCTTCCGCAACTTCGTGGACCAGAAGAGGCACGACGAGATGATCCCTTACAACGATTGTCTCTACAGGAACATACACTCACACGAGTACATCGTCAACCTGGACGTGGACGAACTGATCGTCCCTCTAATTGTTTACACGTGGCAGGAGCTGCTTCAGATCCTGGAGAAGCGGTCGACCATCGCATCAGCGTACCAGGCGAGGAACACTTACTTCTTCGAGGGCGTCGACCGTGAATCCCACGAGGATATCCCTGGCTACATGTACATGCTGAGGAACGTGCGCCGCACTCGGAAACACCACGACCACAGGTCTTACGTCAAGTCGTTCATGAGGACAGACAGCGTGTTCCTCGCGCACAACCATTTCCCCATCATGTGTCCTGGAGGATGCATCAACTCCCCCATCCCACCGTCTGACGCGCAGTTGCAGCATTACAGAGGGACCTGCGTGGACGAGTTGAGAGGAGAATGTGCGGAGCTCAAGAAGGACACTGTCCGGGATACGAACCTTTGGAGGTTTAAAGAGGAGCTCACCCGCAGGACCACTGTTGTTCTAACAGACCTGGGTCTGTTACCGGGTAACTGACGATCATACACAGGACCACTGTTGTTATAACAGACCTGGACCCGTTATTAAGTAACTGACGATCATCAACAGGACCACTGTTGTTCTAACAGACCTGGGCCTGTTACCAAGTAACTGACGATCATCCGCAGGACCACTGTGGCTATGACAGACCTGAGCCTGTTACCGGGTAACTGACGATCGTGGAAAGCTATGATCGATGCTAACGTGGAGTAAAGGAGCAAGAGATAGTTCTGGTGATATCAGGACTGACAAACATTAGAGCTGATGACTGAGGGCGTGCTGACAGGAATGTGTAGCTAGGACTGAGCTGACAAACACTGGAGATGATGACTGAGGGCGTGCTAACAGGAATATGTAGGTAAGACTCAGCTGAAAAACACTGGAGCTGATGACTGAGGGCGTGCTGACAGGAATGTGTAGCTAGGACTGAGCTGACAAACACTGGAGCTGATGACTGAGGGCGTGCTAACAGGAATATGTAGGTAAGACTGAGCTGACAACAATGGAGCTGATGACTGAGGACGTGCTGACAGGAATGTGTAGGTAAGACTGAGCTGACAAACATTGGAGCTGATGACTGAGAGCGTGCTGATAGGAATATGTAGGTAAGACTCAGCTGAAAAACACTGGAGCTGATGACTGAGGGCGTGCTGACAGGAATGTGTCGGTAAGACTGAGCTGACAACACTGGAGCTGATGACTGAGGGCGTGCTGACAGGAATGTGTAGGTAAGACTGAGCTGACAAACACTGGAGCTGATGACTGAGGGCGTGCTAACAGGAATATGTAGGTAAGACTGAGCTGACAACAATGGAGCTGATGACTGAGGACGTGCTGACAGGAATGTGTAGGTAAGACTGAGCTGACAAACATTGGAGCTGATGACTGAGGGCGTGCTGACAGGAATATGTAGGTAAGACTGAGCTGACAAACACTGGAGCTGATGACTGAGGACGTGCTGACAGGAATGTGTAGGTAAGACTGAGCTGACAAACACTGGAGCTGATGACTGAGGACGTGCTGACAGGAATGTGTAGGTAAGACTGAGCTGACAAACACTGGAGCTGATGACTGAGGACGTGCTGACAGGAATGTGTAGGTAAGACTGAGCTGACAAACACTGGAGCTGATGACTGAGGACGTGCTGACAGGAATGTGTAGGTAAGACTGAGCTGACAAACACTGGAGCTGATGACTGAGGACGTGCTGACAGGAATGTGTAGGTAAGACTGAGCTGACAAACACTGGAGCTGATGACTGAGGACGTGCTGACAGGAATGTGTAGGTAAGACTGATCTGACAACACTGGAGCTGATGACTGAGGGCGTGCTAACAGGTATATGTAGGTAAGACTGAGCTGACAACACTGGAGCTGATGACTGAGGACGTGCTGACAGGAATGTGTAGCTAGGACTGAGCTGACAACACTTAATATACTTATACCTGCCTAGGTATAAGTGGACAAAGGCTTCAGTCTCGCTCAGTCTGGTTTGGGATGACAAGTAGATCGAGGTCCAAATCTCTACCAGGTGTTTAAAAAAATGTTTTTTGCTCTTCTTACATGCAAATTCGGGTACATATACTTGTTATATAGTTCAACTATTTTCATTGGAAGGGGCAGCTAGAAAAGCTATTAGATCTACCTTCACGTAATCCGCCTCAGGTGCCGAATGGTGTAAGGCGTCACTTTCGTGTTAGATTGTTCTGCTAATGTAGGGTAGATCGAGGTTCGAATCCTGGTCGGGTCTCCGGAGGTTGTTTTTTCCTAGATGGTTTACAACTCTGCTTCCGCACAGATCCAGGTACACTACCGCTGAAATAGTTCCTTCCTCATACCTACCCCATCAGAATAACAATCATACATACTTATAACCTGAACAGGTAGTCGGCCAAAGTACGTGGAACATGATTTTTATTTTATTTTTACAAAGTATTGATATTAATATTTTGATCGATTGCAGCTGTGCCACTAGATTTATTTCTAGTTTATTTTACTTTTATCTTCTAGAATGTCTGTCACTTTAAGTTAAATAACCTTTATTTAATTATCTTGAATCTAAACAATATTGTTATCAACAGGTCCCGGACTTTAATGGCATGTAATTTATTTATTTTTGTACATAATAGACAATGCTCATGTGTACACATCATATTTTGTTCTTGTTCCTCTGGTTGTGGAAATCTTTGGATTTTTTAGGTAATATTTTCGTGGTTTACATCCTTTTTGAGTAATTTTTAGACATTTTTGACTAGTTTTAGGTATTTATCTTGAATAAAAAATTTAAAATTAATATTCTCGATATTATATAAATGCATTTATTATTAAATCACACACAGTTGTCTGAATGAGAAGATAATGTAGGCCATAAACTTTGTATCACAGTTGTCTGAATGAAAAGATAATGTAGGCCATGAACTTTGTATCACAGTTGTCTGAATGAGAAGATAATGTAAGCCATGAACTTTGTATCACAGTTGTCTAAATGAGAAGGTAATGTAGGCCATAAACTTTGTATCACAGTTGTCTAAATGAGAAGATAATGTAGGCCATGAACTTTGTATCACAGTTGTCTGAATGAGAAGATAATGTAGGCCATGAACTTTGTATCACAGTTGTCTGAATGAGAAGATAGTGTAGGCCATGAACTTTGTATCACAGTTGTCTGGAATGAGAAGATAATGTAGGCCATGAGCTTTGTATTACATTTGTCTGGAATGAGAAGTTAATGTAGGCCATGAACTTTGTATTACAGTTGTCTGGAATGAGAAGATAATGTAGGCCATGAACTTTGTATTACAGTTGTCTGGAATGAGAAGATAATGTAGGCCATAAACTTTGTATCACAGTTGTCTGGAATGAGAAGATAGTGTAGGCCATAAACTTTGTATCACAGTTGTCTGAATGAGAAGATAATGTAGGCCATGAACTTTGTATTACATTTTTCTGGAATGAGAAGATAATGTAGGCCATTAACTTTGTATCACAGTTGTCTGGAATGAGAAGATAATCTAGGCCATGAACTTTGTATCACAGTTGTCTGAATGAAAAGGTAATGTAGGCCATGAACTTTGTATTACATTTTTCTGGAATGAGAAGATAATGTAGGCCATGAACTTTGTATTACAGTTGTCTGGAATGAGAAGATAATGTAGGCCATGAACTTTGTATTACATTTTTCTGGAATGAGAAGATAATGTAGGCCATGAACGTTGTATAACATTTTTCTGGAATGAGAATATAATGTAGGCCATGAACTTTGTATCCTCTTTGGTTGTAAAATACTCATTCCTGGTGAGACTGTAACTAGGCTTGGGAGGGGGTAGCTATCACTTCTTAAGCACATATTTGTAAACCAATGTTATATTCAGCAGAATATAAGAGTTTGGTTGTTAAAGCCTTTTCAATATATAGATATTTTTGGTTTCCATTTGTAAAGTGCGTGTTTGATTCAGTCTTGTGCATTTATTAAAAGTTTTTTCTAACATTTTTAGGTACCGGTAGTTTAAAAAATATTGATTAAATTTGAAGACTTTTTTTTTGGTAGTTTTTTGAAACTTTTTAGGTCATCAAAGTCTGAGCCGTGGTTATCCTGTATTTTGTTTGTAGAAGAAGTACATTCTAAGGAATATATTATAGGGAGTATATTTTGAGGAAGAACATGTTAGAGATTACATGCTCTGTGCAGACAGTTTATATAAATTCATAATAAATGACGCAAGTTTTGTGTTTAACTAAATATATTCACTGACATGAAACATCAAAGATGGAGATATTACAGAGATAACAGAGATAACAAATATAACAGATATAGTAGTGGCGTTAGGGCTCAGTTTTGTCTCCAGTCTCACTGCTGTTTCCCTCTTCTTCACCAGACTCTGAGGGTGGTCCACCGGGGGGTGGCCCGCCGTGTGGTGGTCCGCCGTGGGGAGGTCCGCCGTGGGGAGGTCCACCGTGGTGAGGTCCACCATGGTGAGGGGGGTGGGGCATGGGGCAGTTCTTCAGATACTCTTTGCTCTTCTCACACTTGTCCCCTGAAACAATGCAACCCACGACTCGTCAGTCAGAGCATGTTCTTTGACTCTCCTAAATAGAGTTTATTCACCACCCGTAATTACTTGGACGACAACTCGAAAAGTAGCTAGAAATAGTTCATAATATATCACTACGCCAAAAGCTGACATCTTTCACTTTGGACAGCTTTAATGAAAACGTATGGTAATGTATGAATGTGATAGTTAACCACAGTAATTTAGGCCAATGATATTTATATTTATTTGAGGTTCGGCACAAAGCTTATTTAGCGTTTTATTTAACTCGAAGAAATTATTATTCACAGCACTTTTACAAAAGATCTAACAAATATAGTTTCAAATTGGCGCCCGACGAATTTAAATCATGGGATTGATCTTGACGCAAACAAGCTCTTTACAAAGGTGCACCCACGCAGTGGATGAAAATATTTTATTCATCAAAATATTTAGAGATATGGTAAAATAATCATAAAATATAAAAAATTACAAGTATTTTGTCTTTTCCAAGAAAATACGATGCCTGTATTAAAAATACACATTATAGATAACATTCCAAAACGAAGAATAATTACTTTTAATTATATTTAAAATAATTATTGTTTCAGCTTAGTTAAAAAGAAGTATTTAAATAATTAAATAGTGTGAGAAAACTTGAGTTAACGTTATTTAAAACTTAAAATATAACAATATGTAATTAAAAATTTATCATCCATAACAAAACAGTGATATTTTTTACAAGTGTTGGCAACCCAAAACCTAAACATATGATTTTTCAACTGTCATCCTGGTAAAAAGCTATGGTGAATGGACTCATTAACATCGACAAAAACGTCTGGGTCTAATTACCCTCTGCTCACCTTTGAAAAATAAAAAAATAAAAATTACTCACCTCCTTTCCAAAGACTTTCCGGGCAGTTCTGGAAAAAGAAAACCACAAAAAGTTAGATTGAAACTGGCCACAAAATATCTGATAAATTAAACATTTAATGGAGGACTTGAACTCTTAATTTAATTTATTTGAGGTATTCCACGAGAATTTTCTGAACCGGTTGATTATACCAACACACAATAATTTCTATGAGCGAGAGCGAAAGGACCTAACAATTTTGCCTGGAAAGGTACTCTCACATATCTCCCGGGGTTCTGTTACAACCTATAATCGACTCGGGACCAACGGCTTTACTTCCCCTCCGAAGGAAGTTGTGCTGTGGATTTTTATCGCCCGAGAAAAATTCGTCAACACCAGCTGGGGTATGAACCCACAAACATCGGATCCTGAGGCGAGCACTTTAACCCAAGACAACTTACGTTGATGAGGACATTAACAAACAGTCAAGATCCCAAAAAATACTTTACCTTCCAGAAGATTTTGAGTGATAATGCTACTTTCTTGCAAGGGAACAAAATGTCTACTACCATCAAATCCTTTCCGTTTTTTTTTTACAAGAACCTGGGTCTGCTCTTAGAGTGAATTTCGAATCACTCGTTGGTCTTCTACAACGTGAATACTATTAATTAATTCAATTTGTGTTCGAACCAGTTTCTCTTACAAGAGCCTAACAAAGAAACTACATGTGCACCTAATCGCAGTACTCACCACGAACAACTCGCGCTCCATGCATATCTTCAACTCAAATGCTCCGGACTTGCAAGTGTGATTGCCAGATTCCACCATCTCCCCTGTGGATAACATGACACATGTGGTTAGTGAGCCTGACTCTTTGATATGGACAGGGATATTGAGATTATCAGGAGTATATTGTGACACTGAGAGTGTCAGGAGATTATGAGGTAAAGAAGGTATATCTTGAAACTGAGAGTATCAGGATATTATAATGTAAAGGAGATATGTATGTCCATACACTGAGAGTATCAAGAGATTATGTGTTAAAGGAGGTATATTTGAACAATGAGAGTATCAGAAGATGATGAGGTATAGAAGGTATGTATTTCATGTAAAGGAGATATGTATATACACTGAGGGTATCAGGAGATAATGGGCCATATGCAAGAGCATCACTAAGTGGACACTAGCGTGGGTTTGCTTGCCTCACCATAGGTTAAAAGGTGGACTGATAGTGTGCTCGGGAACACACTATCGGTCCACTAAGCATTAACCAACGTTCTTGCATACCACCCTATGTGGTAAAGGAGGTATTATCGGGGGATTATAATGTAAGGCGGAAACTCACTAGCTTCAACTTCACATTTGGTCAACGCTACATCCACAGGCTCCTTCCATTCAGCGGACTTCTCCTGGAGCTTATCCTCCATGTAGCTGCGCATCAGTTCAATTTCGATCTTTCCAGTGTCATCATTAACCTGCAATATTCAGGTTCAACTATACATTCACTGATTGACTAACTTTCGTAGCTGAATGAAATAAATAGACTAAGTGATCAGGTATATGAACTATGGGCACCAATGAATGAATTTTCAATTTAACCCTTTTCCCAAATTAAAATGCACTCTCAATTAATTTGCATTCGCCATTTTTTCTATAAGTTGTTTTAAAACCGTGAAAATTTAAATTTAAAATACACCATTATTGTGTTTATGAGTTTGTGGCTTTAAAACCGTGAACACTGAAATTTAAAATACGCCATGATTATTTTTATGAGTTTGTTTTATTTATTATTAATTTTGACAGATTTTAAAATGTGTATTTATAGATTTGTACATAGCCTATATCACAATCACCGGTGAAGAACGCTACAAGCATAAGTTAGGTTAAGCTTTGGCTGACAAATTTGTATTTATATTTGAACGTATTGTTCGTTTTTGGGATGTTCTTAACACAAATAAGTCATGAGCAGTTTTTAAACCTTAGGTCTGATTGAACATAAACTGAGTATGCTATGTCAGAAGTCGATAAAAAATCCTCTCCACTGATACCTTATTCATCGCTGTTAGATTTTGTATTAGTTGAGGAAAAGGGATATTGACAACAGAAATAATATATAGGATAATGGCATGAACCAATCATTTTAATAATTATTTTGAATACCTATTAAAATATTTAGTAGACTTGTTAGTTAAAGTGAATCTATTACCTACTCAAGCCATATAAATAAAATATTTGAAACACAATGTTAAGTGGCTTAACCTACATTTACTTCACAAAGAAGTGAATACACCCTCATATTTCTGTTTCTCTTGCTATTGAGCATTAGGCTCCGAGATCTAAAATTAGAGCGAATGTAATACTGTATACAAGATATAACTAATTACAAATGTACTTGGTACAGTTTTGCACTAAGCTGATAGCGTTAGTTCATCTGACATCCACCCAGCGCTAAAATGCCTGTTATAATCATACAACAGAGGGTTACCACTCTATACCTTTATTATCTATGAGCATGGGTACAATACCCCTTATTTTCTTACAGGCGTAGGCAGGGGGAGGAGGCAAGGCTCTTGGAAAAATTGTTTTACAATATACTTATGCTTCTCACATTAAACAAGATTTATTAGACTTATCCTTTATTCAAAATTCGCGTTTCTCATTTTTTAAAAATGAAACCTACCACAGTATCAAAATATTATGTTAAAAGTCTTGTTGAGATTAAATAAAAGTTAAAATAAAGCAAGGATAAAAAAAAAGAAAAAAATCTTGGTCCCAGCCTTAGGTTTTATAAACAAACTATTTGGCGAGAAATTTACAACAATAAGATTTAAATTAATTATATTTGTTCTCCACGTGACCGATAGATGCGCCACCTACAGGTTATGCACTGTGCCCATGTTAGACAATAACATTTTCGTGATTTGTGTTTTGTGTAGTCTGTGCTATGAGGCCACGTAATTTGTTTTAGCTATATACATAGATAACGAAGATATTTTGTGTGAAATAAGTTCGTTTATGCAATAGTGTTGTTAAAACCGATTTCGAAGTAGAAGCACTCATGTGTAAGTGAAAATTAATAATGAAAACATTTAATGTAAAACGAAGAGGACTGACTACAAATAGTTTGAATCAATTTTCAACAATAAATTATCTATAATTTAATAAAAACTAAGTGAATTCGGGGGGCAAGCAAAATAATTCCCCATCCCAATATGTTAACATGTTAATAATTTTCGTACTTAAAAAAAAAAAATTAAAGTCATAAAAATATGTTTTGAAGAAAGCTACAAAGTTTCTGAAACACAAAATCGCTTTAACAACGTTTTTCTGTCCGGGTTGAAATATTTCTACTAGGTTACATGCTTTAAATCTAGAAGACGTATTGTTGTTAATGGTTTTAAAAAAAATATATCTTTGTTTCGCTAACATTTAATTTACTTTAGTTATTATTTCTTGTTACAATATTTTATTTATCTCATTACATATTCTCTAGCTGCTGTATTGTAAGCCTATAATGACATGTAAGAGGCTGTAAGATCTATTATAATCTCATATTACCAATCAACCTACAAATTACATTGTTCTATCTTATTATTTTGTCAAACTATCAATTTTTTTTTTCAAACTAATAAATCATACAGCAGAGCTAATTTTTTTTAATATGTACGTTACTCTCCCCCCTTCCCCCATGTGTACTTTACTTAACTGAGCTTTACATGGACATAACGTCATTTCCCCCTCCCCCACAGGAAAAATATGTTCTGGCTACCCTGTCTATGAGTTTAAATAATTTCTAGAACTGTTAAGATGTCTAACAATGAAGTACTGGGTAACTCCTAACCTACACTAATTGGCTGCTGGTACAGTCTGTGTATTGCAATATTTCCCTAAAACAGTCATGGCCACACTATCCCCCATTAACCAGAACTGCTGGGCTGAGTCTTTATTCACTCCACCCGATAATAATCAGTATTCTATATTCCTGCAAGATGGTACAGTTGGTGACGTCACTTACCAGACTCTTGTTCCTGAACGACTCCTCGGTCTTGCACTGGAAACACACGCATGCGCACATTGTTAGCACAAGTAACCAACATAATCAAACAAAACAAACTATTTCCCTGAGACTCCAAAACAAATGGACACGGCTAGCACACGCGGGGCTGAGGCCGTTCTTTAAATAAATAACTATATGTTTTAAAAACCAAGTAAACTTTTCAACATAATGTATAATATATTATTTATAATTATAAATATGGTGAGAATCAGTACTCACAATATGCATGTCCATGTCGGCTGAAACAAAAGAAAACATTGATTAAAACATGTGAGCAGTAATGTACACACTAGTACTTTGGTGGACCATGAACTAACCAAGATATGAGCAGCAATATTGGCACTAGTACTTAGGTGAGGGATCATGAACTAACCAAGATGTAAGCAGCAATGTACACACTAGTACTTAGGTGGGGGACCATGAACTAACCAAGATGTAAGCAGCAATGTTGGCACTAGTGCTTGGGTAGGAGACCATGAACTAACCAAGATGTGAGCAGCAATGTTGGCACTAGTACTTAGGTGAGGGATCATGAACTAACCAAGATGTAAGCAGCAATGTACACACTAGTACTATAGGTGGGGGACCATGAACTAACCAAGATGTGAGCAGCAATGTTGGCACTAGTACTTGGGTGGGGGACCATGAACTAACCACGATGTGAGCAGCAATGTTGGCACTAGTGCTTGGGTAGGAGACCATGAACTAACCAAGATGTGAGCAGAAATGAACACACTAGTACTTTAGTGGGGCACCAGCAAGTCTGTTGCTAGTGCATTTTATTAAAATAATAATTCTCTTAATTACACTCTAGGTAAGCACGCTGTACTCAGCAATCTAACACTAAAAGAACCCAGGGGCAAAGCCTCCCGGATAATCTGTCACTCACGTGGTCCTCTATGTGGGGGCGGGCTTCCAGCACCCTCAGTCTGTTTTTCGGGGGCTGATGGGGGTGGTGGTGGTGGGCCTCCATCAGGACCTCCTGGGGGGGCCCCTTTGTGGCCGGGGCCTCCCTTGAACTTGTGACAAGGCTTGGAGGGACCACCTCTGAATATCTTCGGTATTTTCTTGCAGCACTTCTTGAACTCCCTCTGAACAAACATAGCATCTGTTAGATCTATCCAGCACTTCTTGAACTTACTATGAACAAACATTGCTGATTAATCTAAAAAAATAAATTTTTTTTTCATTCAAGTAAAACATTAATAAGATAGTTATCTAGAGATAGCCAAGTAATAAACTTTACTCTTATGACATACAGTAAATCTGAACAACAAATTATTTAATAACATAGTTAAAAGTAATAAATGGGTGTTGAAGGAGTGCGGTTTTAAAGAGAATACAATAGATCAATGTGAAATAAGTGTTTTACGGTGGTTTGGGTAAGTTGAGAGGATGAGTGTGGATCAAGTGACAAAGCAAATATATGAAGGTAGAGTGTGTGGATCAAAAGGAAGGGGTAGGCCATGTAAGACGGGGCTAAATGTAATAGATGAATGTGTGAAAAAGATAAACACTAAGAGTTTTAAGAATTAATTATAATTTACGACTCAAGTGTATGGATGTTGTTGAAGCGAAGGAAGTATGCAAGGATAGGGAAGCGTGGAGAAAGTTAGTGGATGCAATAAGTGCGGAGTTTTTGTTTTTTGAGCTATATGAACCGTTTCTTGCCTACCTCGTAAGGGAACAGCGTAGTTAAATATCTATGTATGTAAGGGTTTATGTAAAAGTGCTAAAAAACCTGAGTTTTTCAACCTGTGAAGTATGATTCTACAAGTATTTTCGGAGCAAGTAGTTAACATTAATTGAGAATATATCTGTAGTTCCTGTGCTTCAGGACAAATATGCACATTACAATTAAGATCACCTTTTGTTTTACAAGTTTGCTGCCACTAAATGAATAAATAAATGTAAAAGGTTCTCAATAACTAATACCGATTATTTTTGAAATAAACTTAAACTTGTTTAGCTCATTTTATTTGAGAAGAACTTGAAGATTTCATATTTTGTAGATGTGAGTTTACTATTATTCACAGTAAAATGTCCTAGAAGGGTCATAGACGTACAATAGAGGTATGGTATAGACGTATAGAAGTGTTGCATTACCGGTCCTCCGAACTGCGAGTGGTCGGAGCAGTTCACATCTCGCCTGTATCTCTCCAGGGTGACAGCATCATCGCTCTCAGCCATCATCTTGGACACGAGACTCTCCAGAGAGAAGGCCTCACTCACCACCACCTGTAACCATGGATATTTACAGGTCACAGGTCACAGGTCACAGGGGACTTGCAGTAATATCGTCACCCTCTCTGGTCCCTAACAGCGCCTCTGGTATCTAAATCATGAGACGACAAGCAGAGCCGGCCTAACCGGGCGGGCGCCAGTTCTAATGGGGCACCAAACAAAGCACCAACATAGCCTAATGTTACCTGGGCATGACATGAAAACAATTCCTAAGCCTCTAATCCCTCAACTAACGTAACCACTCTTAAAAACTTTCTTTTATACCCGCTATCTTGGAAAAATAGCACTCAAAAACAGTTTTTTTTTGTTGCGATTATCTAGTAAAATATTTGTTATATCAAAATGTTTGTGATGATAAAAAATAAATAAGAGAACATTGTCTACAAAACACGTTCTAATAAGTTTCTTTGAAATCCTAACAGTTTTCGTACAATCTCGCAGTGAAAAGTTTGGAGTATAATTAACGTGTGTGTAACTTCTCTTAAGATTAATTTCCTATCATTCCCAGGTTACGTTAGTTTAGAGTCGTTAGTTTTGAGGATTATTTTTATATTTTTCTACTGTCCCCCGGGTATATAGAGGGGCGCCCAAAAAACAAACAACAATCCCGCTTGGGCACAACATTTACCTCAAGATGAGTTTAGTGTTTACTGGAATTAACAGAAAACTCTTTCCTTTGACACAAAGACCCGGTACAAGAATATTGTGCAGCCCTGGGCGAGGGTTAAAATTAGCGGTTGTATTTTGTATAATGTAAATAAATCTCCCTCCTTCGGGATGAAAGGGGACGCGGAAAACGTCCCCTTTTTTTTAGAGTTTTTATGGCAAAACAATTTTTTGGCCAAAATAAATAAAATATTGCTCCAATACAAACATAAGGTTTAATTTTCTTCACATGTTTATATCAACAATTCCTAAATATCTGTCACGAGCGTGGTGGCATTATCTAACAAAACTTTTTAAATGAAGAGAAAAACTTGTCATTAAATTCCAAAACACCCTAGACAGATATTCAAGCAATTTTGAGGACACCACGTGAAGAAAATTAAAATTTTATGTTTGTACTGAAGCAATTGTTTTATTTATTTTGATCAAAGAAAGTTTTGCCATAAAAACTGCAAAAACACTGGCTTTTTTTCTAGCACCCCCTTCCTTAAGCGTCGCTGTCTTGCCATGTACTGCACCCTTGTCATTTGCATCAAAGATGATCCAGTCCTCACGCGGCCTTAGTTTGGTAGCTTACTGGCAAGTGTTCTATTGGTATTTACCTCCACCAGAACACAGACATCTACATTTACCGCCATCTTGTATCACACGACAATCACCGCATATGTCATTGTAATAAGGATTCACTATTAATATTATTACTATCATCATCATCATCACCGCATCTTACTACCCGTTCGTGTTATACGCACTTACGCTAATGTGTAATGGTAGGGCGATTGTGAGATGAAATGAAGGACCTACAGTTTAACGTGGGATCCGAACCACGGTGGAGGCATGGCATTCCTCACATTCACAAGTTGTGATTAATACACGTCTTGTCAGAGGTGAAGGAAGGGTTTGGCAATCAGATAAATCTGTACCGTGACCGAGGATTGAACTCCGGACCCCCAGCACAGAAGTCTGACACCTTACCCCTAGACCGCCAGCTCACCTAGGATTCACTAGTAACACCGAAAAATTAAAATGGCATGTGTTCATTTTCATGAGGAGTTATAGATGGCCTTATACATAATTTATAATATTGCCGGTAGGTGGTTTTACTGTACTTCAACCGTTCCAATAACATTATAGAGTCGAACATCAAAAATGTGTAGCAAGTATATATTTGGTGCAAGTAAAAATGCCAGGATCCTTGATTAGACTATTCGGGGAAACGGATCATGTTAATTTGTAATTCACATCCTGGTGTAACATTGCGTTTAGAACGTTCACGGTAGGATATAAATATTATTAATACAAATATATAATAATACCAATATAAATGTAAAGTAGGTGAAAAAACCCTACTTTACCTTTATATTGGTATTATTATATTTTTTTATTAGAGTTATTATATTTTAAAAAAAGCTCGGAAGTGATGAAATGCTGTCATAGTTAAGAGCCATCATATCCTGTGAGTTAACAATAAAAACAAGCGCAATCATCCGGCGTGACTATCTGACGCTAATATTATCACACCGCAGAGGAAAACACTCAGGAGATATATCTCTGCTGATTACCTGCGGTCATGTCACGTGTCCGCCAGGTCATTAGTGGTTGGGTGGTACCGAGAGTGGGGAGCTAGGGGCTCAGCTAATGGCTCTATGACATTCTGGGGGCTGTAGTTCAAGCCACTTATACTTTTCTAAATAAATAAATTTTTTGTCATCCTTCCCCAGCTGATTTAAGGTGAAATTTCTCTGACCTGCATTCCTTATATTTTTACAATTAAGATTATTAATAAAATAATCCTTCGTTTTACTGAACCAATAAAAATCATCGGGCCTCATTCTATCCCTAGGTACTGCACTTTTGTCTTGAACATAGATTTCAACAGCGAGTTTGTCTCCCTGCCCGTCTGAATATGCATTTATTTACATTATTGGGGAAGGGATAAAGAAAGTAAAATGTATAAAAATGTACTATAGGTGTGCGAGTAGGCATTTTTTCCCTTCAAGTCGAGTTTGAATGAAACCTTCAAGTTTTTTTTCGAGTTTGAGAAGTAGCCTTATCTAATAGGGGTGTACCGATGCGGATACCGATGAATCGTTATCGGCTGATTGTTAGTGCATCGGCGTTTAATCGTAATCAGTGATTACTGATAACTATGCCGATTAATTGGTTTTTTAAATAAAATTTAAAGCAAAATTTTCAAGGTAGGAGTTTAGTGATAAAAATCGCATAAAAACACTTGTATACACACTGCATCTGGGTTTATGTAAAGATTACATAGCCAGATACAGAAATATGAGTTCATACCGTTGATAAAACTAACAATCAAATTCCAACTTTTGCCGGTTATGTAAAGATTAATCAAAAATTAAGATTATCAAAATTTTAACTGTTGATTTCTTATTAAAATCTTTTTGTATTAACTACATTAACTGTTATCATTTGCTAAAGCATATTTCCCTATTGTTATTAATAAATAATATATAATCGGGACTGCTACACCTCCATTATTTATACAAGAAATATTTCAAGTTGAATTTCTGGACTAGGTTCATGCGTAAACCTTACATAAGTACAAACAAGTATTTTTGAGATTAATATTTTTTTTTTTTGTGCAAAAATTTATAATCACACAATTTCGAATTTTTAAATAAATTGAAAGATTGTATTTTTTTTAAATTAGATAAAAGGAAATATCGAGGTACTTTTTTGATATTAAATTAAATCTTTAAACTGAATAAAATTAATCAAACTAGGAATTTTCTAGAAAAAGATTCAAAATTCCAAGTAGCCTATTCTAATTTTTCAAGTTTTGTAAAAATATTAGAGTCAAGTACTAAATACTAATACTAAATACTAAAATTTGACTTGAACTCAAATTTTCGAAAAGTCACACACCCCTAAAATGCACCCACAATACCGTGGAAAAGGAGTGGGGAACCCTTTATACAGAAAATAATGGCTTTGTAACGGTTGCAAAATAAGTTTTGTTAATCGATTTTATCTACAAATCATTTTATACTGGTACTCCCTCACTGCTAAGTTTTATCGCTCTTTGTTAAATCATAAAGTCCTTGCTACTCGTCCAAAACTCTATTTTGTAGAATAATTTTTTTTTATATGTCAAATTAATATTTCAACAAAGGTTTTGTGGCTATTAACATATTTTGATAGCCTCTAATCAACAATTTTGTTTAAGGCGCTGGACACTAGGAGCGCCATCAGCGTGACATGTTTTAATACAATGTTTCAACAAGACGCTTAAATTACTCCCCTATCTGTGACTTGGAAGAAGACAGCCATTTTAAATAAGTGTGTTACAAGTTAATAATATTATGTTAGTAATTTTCAAGATATGATCAGCTTTGATATTTAAAATATGGGAATGCATATTTAGTTTTAATAAGGTGATAAACGTTATTATTAAATTCTCAAAGAGTGTTTTGAAAGAGTAACCACCTTTTCTTGAATACGAGTGTAAAATACCTTGCATTGTTAATGTATTTTAATTTATTTTACAGCCTGACAAAGTGTAGTGATATTATTATATATTTATCATAGTATTATATTTAAGATAATTGGAACAGTTATATACTTGTATTTGATGAAACATTATATAGGCCTACAGTAAGTTTACTTCTGATTTCTAGAGTTAATGAAGTCTAATCATTTATACCCTAGTTCTATTAAATAATCTTATTTTGCTTTGATGCCTATTTGTTATATTGCTGACGTATACCATGATACAATTATAGTAGGATTGATCTAGTTAGATTTGCCTTTTTTCCCTTAGGTACACTCACAACAATAGATTCATGAATGAAAATAATTGTATCAGTTATATTTGGCAGACAATAATAGTTCGTTTGAATGGTGGTAAAGTTTCCCGAGTGTAGTTCTCCTTTTTTATTTTAGTGTTGGAGCGGGCAGGACAAGTGTGTCAGCATTTCTTGGTTCCCCGGCTTATCTTAATACGCTAACACAATGAGACAACTAGGCCTATGCTCGGCCAGTGCTGAATCTGTCATTTAGCAAACTAGATGTCGCTGTATTGTTAGAATAAATTGGTGTTGGTGTCTTGTGTAGTATTGTTAAGTTCATTGGTGTCTTGTGTAGTATTGTTAGGTTCATTGGTGTCTTGTGTAGTATTGTTAGAATCATTGGTGTTGTTGGTGTCTCGTGTAGTATTGTTAGAATCAGTCTAGATACCTCGGTCTAGGTCAGAGTCAGGAACACTAGCGCTGATACTCACCACAGCGGCGGCGGCCAGCAGAGCTACTACACACGCGTTCATCTCACAGGAATTTGCTCGTGAGTGTGAGTGTTGATGTTCCTCTGTCCCTCAACTGACCTGACAGCTCGTAGTGACCGCCTTATAAACCCCCCAGACTCACGTGGTGTCCCACTGACACTCAAATCAGCAGCGGGAGACTTTAACGCACAATTACACGGGGAACTTCCCTCGGATATTTAATATCTCGCGGTTTTTCAAACTGTTATTATCCTACAACTTCCTCTGGAGTTAAATTAGACTCGATTAGATAGCTCAGGATCAAAGGGGGAAAAGTGCCAGTGGAGACTATCACCAGCTCACACTGTCTAGGATAAGATAACCGGAAGAGGAGGGTGTATAGTACTAGTAGACTATCACCAGCTCACACTGTCTAGGATAAGATAACCGGAAGAGGAGTGTGTATAGTGCTAGTAGAAACTATCACCAGCTCACACTGTCTAGGATAAGATAACAGGAAGAGGAGGGTGTATAGTGCTAGTAGAGACTATCACCAGCTCACACTGTCTAGGATAAGATAACAGGAAGAGGAGGGTGTATAGTGCTAGTAGAGACTATCACCAGCTCACACTGTCTAGGATAAGATAACAGGAAGAGGAGGGTGTATAGTGCTAGTAGAGACTATCACCAGCTCACACTGTCTAGGATAAGATAACAGGAAGAGGAGGGTGTATAGTGCTAGTAGAGACTATCACCAGCTCACACTGTCTAGGATAAGATAACAGGAAGAGGAGGGTGTATAGTGCTAGTAGAGACTATCACCAGCTCACACTGTCTAGGATAAGATAACAGGAAGAGGAGGGTGTATAGTGCTAGTAGAGACTATCACCAGCTCACACTGTCTAGGATAAGATAACAGGAAGAGGAGGGTGTATAGTGCTAGTAGAGACTATCACCAGCTCACACTGTCTAGGATAAGATAACAGGAAGAGGAGGGTGTATAGTGCTAGTAGAGACTATCACCAGCTCACACTGTCTAGGATAAGATAACAGGAAGAGGAGGGTGTATAGTGCTAGTAGAGACTATCACCAGCTCACACTGTCTAGGATAAGATAACAGGAAGAGGAGGGTGTATAGTGCTAGTAGAGACTATCACCAGCTCACACTGTCTAGGATAAGATAACAGGAAGAGGAGGGTGTATAGTGCTAGTAGAGACTATCACCAGCTCACACTGTCTAGGATAAGATAACAGGAAGAGGAGGGTGTATAGTGCTAGTAGAGACTATCACCAGCTCACACTGTCTAGGATAAGATAACAGGAAGAGGAGGGTGTATAGTGCTAGTAGAGACTATCACCAGCTCACACTGTCTAGGATAAGATAACAGGAAGAGGAGGGTGTATAGTGCTAGTAGAGACTATCACCAGCTCACACTGTCTAGGATAAGATAACAGGAAGAGGAGGGTGTATAGTGCTAGTAGAGACTATCACCAGCTCACACTGTCTAGGATAAGATAACAGGAAGAGGAGGGTGTATAGTGCTAGTAGAGACTATCACCAGCTCACACTGTCTAGGATAAGATAACAGGAAGAGGAGGGTGTATAGTGCTAGTAGAGACTATCACCAGCTCACACTGTCTAGGATAAGATAACAGGAAGAGGAGGGTGTATAGTGCTAGTAGAGACTATCACCAGCTCACACTGTCTAGGATAAGATAACAGGAAGAGGAGGGTGTATAGTGCTAGTAGAGACTATCACCAGCTCACACTGTCTAGGATAAGATAACAGGAAGAGGAGGGTGTATAGTGCTAGTAGAGACTATCACCAGCTCACACTGTCTAGGATAAGATAACAGGAAGAGGAGGGTGTATAGTGCTAGTAGAGACTATCACCAGCTCACACTGTCTAGGATAAGATAACAGGAAGAGGAGGGTGTATAGTGCTAGTATAGACTATCAGCAGCTCACACTGTCTAGGATAAGATAACAGGAAGAGGAGGGAGTATAGTGCTAGTAGAGACTATCAACAGCTCACACTGTCTAGGATAAGATAACAGGAAGAGGAGGGTGTATAGTGCTAGTAGAGACTATCACCAGCTCACACTGTCTAGGATAAGATAACTTGGGGACAAACATAAATTAAAAATAATAAGCAAGGAGTCAAACCTAAATTTTTATTGGCTGGGGATCTTGTTCCGGTTCTTCCAGTTAAAATTTTGTCATCTCAGGTTCCAGTTCTGGTTCCGATATTTTAGGTCTCTCATAAAACTTATGCTACCATTATAAATTTCGTAAATATATAAACCCATAAAAACAATCTACAATAAATTAAAAATTACCTATATTATATACACACAGAGGAATGAATCATACTTTGACTAAAGAGTCCCGAGAAAAGGAAAAATAGACTATTTTCAAAATAGTATAAAGTTAAAGAAAGAAGGGCATAAAATGCAAATTGAATCAGTTGTCACGAAAAGAGCATGAATTCAACTGACTAAATTTTTGGGAAACCACCAAAAACTGTCCTCGATGCTTCCTAATTTCAATATTGCTATCATTGTTGTAGTGTGCATTCTTTTGTATGAAATGAGTATCCTTAGCTGTATTTCGACCAGAAAGCGCTTCTGGAAGCAATAATTACCTTCTTCGGTGGCCACATGATCTAACGCGCTTATCTCGTGTTAGACTAGACTACCGATGACGGGAAATCAAGGTTCGAATCTTGGACAGGTGTACTAAGGATAGTTTTTCCAAAATGGCTTTCCATTCTCCCTCAACGCAAATGCAGGTACACCATCTCTAAATATAAACTTTCTCATTCTTAAAATCATTAGCGTAATTACTACATAAGCTTATAACACGAACGGGTAGTAAGACGCGGTGCTAAATAAAAAGTATGAACTTAACTGACTTACAGTTTTTTCAAAAGATACGGGATTCATAGTGGGTAACTGAGACATGATTTTGTCAGCCTATTTGTTCTGTTGAATTTAATGTTGTGTTACCTTAGCCATCCTCATTCTCAGCTGATGTTGTTGGCTTTTCATGTCCTGAGGTATGCACTTCAGAAAGTTATTCAAGTCTTTCATTTTATCATAATTGATCGGACATTTTCCTCCATACATTTTGTTCTCGTCGCCTGATATGTTTATCACAGGGCTTTTCTTCAGTTTGAAATGGTGGGCTGTCGGTCCATCGATGAACTCTCACTCTCGAAATACCTCAGTAGACCCTCGTCGTATTGTGAGACTGCAAACGCCACTTTATGTTCTTTGAGGAAAGCGCCTTTCAAGTGAATCCATTGAGAGAACGGTTTTCTTGTAAAATGTTGGCCATCAATTTTTGTCCTCCCCAGGGAAATCATCTTCCATTAACTGCAATATGAATTTTCCCTGCCTGCTGGAATTAGCTATCAATTTCGAGTAATTAAGGGGACTGTAGGTAGGTGCCATCAGTGTACCTTTATCGCCCTCTTGATCCATGGCAGGAACGAACCGGAAAGTACCACATAATTTTGTCAAATCTCTTTGTTGCCATCAATAACCTAGTGACAGTGTTGTTCCTGTTTTACCTCGGACAGCTGTCAGAGAATATGTACAACGCTTTGCAATTTTATTGAATATTCTCAGCGAAGTGCAAATTTCATTCGGGAATCTCTCTCTATTTTTTTTTCTTTGCTTGTCCTTCATGGTGAACATAAAAACTGGATTTGCCAGATTTTTTGGTTCTTTACTCTAAAATTGAAGACCAATATGGGTAGCATGTAGAACAATTCTTGTACTGGAATGTGTGAGAGTTATATTTTGCATGTGATACGTGCAAATTAATTCCACGTCAACAAGTATTTTTGTCAGCTTTTCAATTTCCTGTGTCTTAATGCATAACTTATTATTTCGTTTGATACGTACAATATTTTCTTTTGATGCAACCATGGACGGCCCCCCCNNNNCCCCCCCTTTATCTCGTTGTAGTATTTACTTTATTTTGTTAATTTTTCTGAAAAAATATAAAATGCTGTATTTTGCATTTGTCTGCAATTTGCTACTAACAACTTAGAATCATTAATATCCAAGCTAAAAGATAAAAATGATAAGATGTATATTTCCTCCCATTCCCTCTTAAACAGCTTTCTTTTAATTTTGTTCTGTTCAATAAACTTGTGAAAAATATAAGGTTTCTTTTCAATGGGTTCATTTACAACTAAGTTTTAGTTTTTGTTAATTTTTTAGTAAATTTTTTTAAACGAAGATTGGCTCTTGAAAATCACATAATTAGCTCAAAATAATGTTCAGATGCTCTAAAATTCCCTCCCACAAGGTAAAATTGCTAAAATTTTCTTTCAAGAAGGGGCAGGGGGGCTTACCCTCCAGGCAGATGGGAGTCCAATCCGCTTCCCGTTTGGAGAACCCACATGGGCGTCCTTGGATGTAACTACTGTGCTACTGTACCCTCTGCTGGAGGCACAACCGTCAAGTTCATATGACTCGTACTCTTTTCATAATAACTGAATCAATTTCTCTCACATACATTCGTCTGAAAGACGTCTATTTCATACACAATGTGTATTTAAGGGTCAGGAACAACATGGTGATGCTAAATCAATTTCGCAAAAATAGTGACTCATGCCCTTTTCAAAAAACTGATTTAATCATAAAAAATATAAAGAATCAAATAGCCGAGGCTATTATTTATGCTTTTAGTGAGGATTACTCTATCTAGATATCATATTCTGAAAATTTAAAAATGACACCTGGACACGGGAAGGTCCCGGGTTCGATTCCCGTATCCAGGTGTAATTTTTCAATTTTCAGAATATAAAAAATATAGTTGGTAAACCGATAAGAACCTTTCTGAACTTAAATATAAAGGCCTATCGATTATTGTTCTTAGATAATTTATTTTTAGGGTTCTTGTTCCAGTTCTGGTTCCTTAAAAATAGCTGTTAATTTCGGATATCGGTTCTGGTTCGACTCCTTATTAGTAAGGATTTTAGTTAATTATAATTTTAATAATCATTCAATTTCATTCTAATACTTTTTTTAGCGCCGTGTCTTACTACCCGTTCGGGCTATACGCTTATGTACTAATTACGCTAATTGTTCTAGGGATTAGGAAGATGAAGTAGACCCACATTTGCGTGGAGGGAGTGTGGAAAACCAGTTTGGAAAACCCCCCATCAATACACCCGACCGAGATTCGAACCTCGATCTCCTCGTCATCGGCAGTTTAGTCTACTGCGAGAGTAGCGCGTTAGACCACGCGGCCACCGAAGGGGGTAATTTTCCTTTACTAAAGTGCTAGGCAACAATCGAGACTTCTAAGAGAATAGCACTAAAAGAAAACGCAACCAGAATAACACTGGGATTGCCAAGTAATAAATAACTTGTACAAGATATTACAATAAAATAAATTTAGTAACCAAAAATAATAAGAAGGAAAAACAAGAGAAGAAATAATTTAATAATGACTCTTATCCGCCTTCAGTGGCCGAATGGTCTAAGGCGTCACTTTTGTGTTAACCTGGTTTGCTTATGACGGGGCTATCGGGGTTCGAATCCCGGTCGGGTCTACTGATAGTGGTTTTCGCTAGAGGGTTTTCCACTCTCCTTCCACGCAAAGGCGGATACACTGTTCTAAATCAGTAATTACAAACACCCCATCGTAATTAGTAAATCTAATAGGTATTAAGATGCGGCGACAAAAAAAAAATCATTGGGTACGAAAACATTTCCAAAAAATTTCCTGCGGTTTCAGAGTTTTACAAATTCCCTGGTCTTTGTAAATTAGACGATGTGAGATTTTTGGATGGAAGAATCGTTAAAGCGTCATAAATCACAATATTCAAGTGGAACCTCGATATAATTCTAGACGTACAGCAAGTTCATTATG
Organism: Timema bartmani; assembly: GCA_902151455.1. Classification (NCBI taxonomy): domain Eukaryota; kingdom Metazoa; phylum Arthropoda; class Insecta; order Phasmatodea; family Timematidae; genus Timema; species Timema bartmani. The sequence continues at coordinate 144,381 of CABFWB010000278.1, forward strand.
ACCTTGACTAGACTATGTGTGATTGCTTCCCAGGGCAGCCCAACATCTGCTCGTTAGAGGTAAGAGGAGCCAATGTCTTTGTCCGAGTCCACAGGATGGAACCGTGTCTTGACAGGGAAGAGTGTCACTTGGACCACCGTTTTGACGAGAAGATTGGTTGGGAACCGCAGTCTGTGACTTGTGACATTACTCGGAACTTATTCTGTTATCAGAGAGCTGAGAGGATATCTCAGGGAAGATTGGTTGGGAACTGCAATCTGTGACTTGTGACATTACTCGGAACTTCTTCTGTTATCAGAGAGCTGAGAGGATATCTCAGGGAAGATTGGTTGGGAACTGCAATCTGTGACTTGTGACATTACTCGGAACTTCTTCTGTTATCAGAGAGCTGAGAGGATATCTCAGGGAAGATTGGTTGGGAACTGCAATCTGTGACTTGTGACATTACTCGGAACTTCTTCTGTTATCAGAGAGCTGAGAGGATATCTCAGGGAAGATTGGTTGGGAACTGCAATCTGTGACTTGTGACATTACTCGGAACTTCTTCTGTTATCAGAGAGCTGAGAGGATATCTCAGGGAAGATTGGTTGGGAACTGCAATCTGTGACTTGTGACATTACTCGGAACTTCTTCTGTTATCAGAGAGCTGAGAGGATATCTCAGGGAAGATTGGTTGGGAACTGCAATCTGTGACTTGTGACATTACTCGGAACTTCTTCTGTTATCAGAGAGCTGAGAGGATATCTCAGGGAAGATTGGTTGGGAACTGCAATCTGTGACTTGTGACATTACTCGGAACTTCTTCTGTTATCAGAGAGCTGAGAGGATATCTCAGGGAAGATTGGTTGGGAACTGCAATCTGTGACTTGTGACATTACTCGGAACTTCTTCTGTTATCAGAGAGCTGAGAGGATATCTCAGGGAAGTGGTCGATTCAAAGTCCCCCAAAACACAACAGTGGGCCAGACAACCTCTCCAGATAGCTCAGGCCAAAATTACTCCCTCCAACCCGGCTCTAAACAATGATAGGAACGTACAAAATTAAGACCCTGTCAAGATGAACTATGTCAGTCATCTTTCTAAAGATTAAATTTCTAGCTTAAGGTGGCTTAGGGGACCTCGGAAAATGCCAGTGTTTTTGTAGTTTTTATAGCAAAACATTTGGCTAAAAAAATGAAAATTTTTCTCCAGTAGAAACATTTAGTTAGATTTTCCACACTTGGTAGTATCGACAGTTGTTGAATATCTGTCATGAGTATAGCGCCATTAGATGATAAACATTTTTAACTGAAGAGAAAAAGTTGTCATTAAATTCCTGAACACCCTCGATAGATATTCAACAACTGTTGAGGTCACCTTGCGAAGAAAATTAAATTATTTTATTTTTAATGGATAAATATTTGATTTATTTTTTACCAAAAGAATGTTTTGATATAAAAATTGCAAAAACACGGAACTTTTCTCAGGATTCCTTCACTCCTACCTTATCCGATTCGTGAGATACAGTAATTTAAAAAAAAAAGGTCATATTTTGGGATTCATTGACTCGCTCACTGATCCCCAAAACCTATAGGATACTTCTATTCAGATAATATGTTAAATTGGCGTAGAGATAGTACTTGGGATATGAATCAAGGTTAACATATCAACATGGTTCTTAAAAATGGGTGGGGTAGTGGTATATTAGAGGGAACAGACTTTCTTAATTGGCATCACATCCAAGTGGCTGATCATTTTAAGTAGATTCCACAACAGTTGCTTTCATTTCGATAGGACACATAACTAAAAAACCTTCCGCACACCTAGTTCTGCTTACCTTACCTTAACCTACTTACCTTCTGCGTGATGCTACTGCTCCACTTAATGCTTACCTGAACTCTACTTACCTTTAATTTACATGCCTGTCGATGATCTGTCATTAATTTATTACAATAGTTAGTGAGGTACCCAGCCCCCCTTATCACTATGAAATATTGACTATATATTGTTAGTTTTTATGAAAAATAAAATTGTTTATTTGGTATTTGTCTGCAATTTGCTACTAACTACTTAGAATCATTAATATCCGAGCTAACAAAGATAAAAATGATAAAATATATATTTCTTCCCATTCCCTCCTCAACAGTTTTCTTTTCATTTTGTTCTGATTAATAAACTTGTGAAAAATATAAAGTTTCTTTTAAATGGGTTCAGCTACAACTAAATTTTAGTTTTGTTAACATTTTAGTAAATTTTTTTAAAGAAAATAGGCTCTTGAACATCATATAATTAGCGCAGAATCATGTTCAGATGCTCTAAAATTCCCTCCCGCAAGGTTAAATTTCTGAAATGTTCTTTCAAGAAGGGGCTGGGTACCACACCCTCGGAATATGGGACTCCTATCTGGCCCCCTTTTGGAAAACCCACATGGGTGCCCTTGAGGTATAAATACTTAAATTAAACTTATTCTTATACCTAACTTAGCTAAATACATTTATGTAAAAACAAAGGTACCAAGTTCTACGGTAAAAAATCCCTAAATTATTTAGCCTTTAAAAGAAGTACTTGCAATGTCTTTCCAAATATCTTGTCACTTCTCTTAAGAGTATCCAAGTGCACAAATGTGATTTTAACTCTCTAGTTGAAGATATAAATGTCTTCACTTTGTCAGGTCTCCCCTACTATTGCGAAACAGTCGTCTTTTCTAAAGCAATAGAAATCAGTGAGTCGAACCAAAAATAACACCTAATTTCAAGGAACCAGAACAAGAACCGGAATATGAACCCTAAAAATGAATGTCCTAAGAACCGGAATGGGAATCAATATATGTTTATGTTCATAAAGATTCTTATAAATGTTTTAAAATAATAATGCATTTTATGCCCTTCTTTCTTTAACTTAAGCTTGTTTTGAAAATATTCTCTATTTTACCTTTTCTCGGGACTATTTTGTCAAGGTTGGATGTATTCCTTTGTATTAATTTTTCTAATTTGTTGTAAATTATATTTTTTATGTATTTTTATATTTACAAATTTTATAATGGTAGTAGGCCTATAAATAATAAAAAAAAAATTAAACTAACTGAAACAAGAATCAGAGCTGATAAATATTTCGATTCGACTCCCTGATAAAAATAACATTTAAAATTTTAAGTAAAATAGATAATTTATTTTACAACATATCTCATTTTTAATTTTTACTTTATTATATCAAGAGAAAGTATTGTAATCTTGTGAAAAAATTGATCTAGAGATTATGATGCGTCTTTACGTTTTATGTGAACCCAAAATGTTGATTTTTTCAATTAGGTTTGTCCCCATGTTTGTCCCTCTGTCCATCTGTCTGTCTGTCTGCCTGGCCATGGATCCAAAACAGATTGATGAATATATTTAGATTTTATGGGGGTGATGCCTCAGGAACTTTTTTAAATTTTGAACCTAGCCTTAAATTAAGGGTAGTTTACTAACATGCGATTTGTTTGAATTACAAATTTTCCGAGAATAGCTCTAACGATTTGGTTAAAATTGATGTCTAGTGAGTGTTTGCCCTAACACATAACACCGTATACTTGGTTTAGGGGTGAAAATACATTAAAAGGGCAGTTTACTGATGAGTGATTTTCGAAAATTCTAAATATTTCGAGAATGGCTCCAAGGATTTTGTTTGAAATTCATATCTGGTTAGTGTTTGACATGACAGATAAAGCTTTTATTTTCGGTTAAAAGTTTGTTCAAGGGTAGATTATTGATTGATTAAAAAAAAATTAGAAAATTTTAGGAATTGGCGTAACAACTTCTTCAAAATGGGCATCTGTTAACTTTTTAACTTCATAAATAATTTTATTTATTTATTTTTCTTAAAACAATATTTAATAATAATTCACTGATGACATATTTTTGAAAAATTAGAAACTTTTGAAAATAGCTTTAACGATTTTGTTTAAAATGGATATTTGAGAATATATTTCATACTAAATAAGAATTTTTATTTTTAAAAATGAAAATAATTTGAGGGCTGTTTACAAATAATTCAATTATTGAAATTTGATTTGAAAAAAGGGTTGACAATTTGCTTAAAATGTACATATTAAGAGTGTTTATTGAGATCACAATAATATTGTCCGACACCTTAGTTCAGTTGGTAGCGTGTTTGTTTACTGAGCTAAGGGTCCCGGATTTGATTCCTGGCATGGCCGAAAAAATTATCATTGCCGAAATGTGGGTTCTCCCTTTCACAGAGACGAATTGACGGTACGGGGGCTGGATGTTGTGTCTGTTCTAGATTTAAGTTAGCTTATAAAAGTCGTTTGTTGATATAATCAGTGGTTTCAGAAAGTGCATGATACCCCAAATAAGTAAAATAAAAAACCACCTTATTAGCTAAGTTTGTTTTTCAGCGGAAAACTTACTTAAGGGTAGTTTAATGAAAATCTATTTTTGAAAATTGTGTTCCAAGTATTAATATACTTGACAAGAAAGTTTATAAGATTGTATTGTATCATTTTATTTACTTGACAAGTTTTCCTTTGCGACAGTGCCTACATGTATTATATAAGTTTTATAGCTCCATTAACGGTAGGAATTACTCTCTGAAAGGTCTTTTTTCCTACCAATATCCTACTATATAATAGCTTTCTGGTAGGAAAAAAGGTCTTTCAGAAAACAATTCCTACGCTGAACAGACTTTTAAGTGTCCAAGCACTGTCACAAATAACACATTATGAAGTAAAAAGATAATTACAAGTTAGATATGTTGAAACTAAGTTAAATATTTTATTTAAAATATAAAAGGATCTTTCTAATGCGTATGATAACCTATACCTTGTCTCTGGTAGGAAGGAACGTATGTAAGGTACTTTCTTCTAACAAAATCTTACTAAATACTAGAATTCTGACAAGGTAGAAGGCCTTTCAGAAACCCCTTCCTACTACAAACAGGTAAAAAGGTGACTGCATCGCAAGTGTAGAGCAGACCTGACTAATTAAAGACAAGTGTATAGGAGAACTTCAACAAGGGACTTAAAATAACATTTGTGCACTTGGATACACTTAAGATAAGTGACCAAATATTTGGAAATACATAGCAAGTGTTGTTTTTTATTATAGCGCCACGTCTTACTAACCGTTCGGCTTATACGCTCATTTACTAATTACTTTAATGGTTTTAGGACTTAAGAAGGTTATATTTAGAGAAAACGTACCCACATTTACATGGAGAGAGAATATAAAACCATTTTGGAAACCTCCCCCCCCCTCCCTCCTCAGTACACTCGATCGAGACTCGGACCTCAATCTCCCAGTCATCGGCAGTTTAGTATACTGTGAGAGTAGCGCCCTAGACCATGTGACCACTGAAGTGGGTTAGTGCTAGTTGAACTTGGCACTCTTTTAGATCTCACTACTTTTCGAGGATGAATAATTTAGGGATTTTTTTAACTGTAAAACTTGTTACATTTTTATCATATTCTGAAAATTGAAAAATGACACCTGGACACGGGAATCGAACCCGTCATTTTTCAATTTTCAGAATATGATATCAAGATGGAGTAATTTTCCACTAAAAGCATAAATAATAGCTCTGGCTACTAGTTCTTGTTACATTTTTCTTACATACATGTTTTCGGTGGGATTTTTTTAAACATTTGAATCTCCGTCCAAGTAATTTAAAGTTTGTTTTCTAACTCTATTGAGGATTTTGAAGCTGTTAGGAATTTTATACGAATCCAATGAACTAATGATAAAAGCATTGAGGAGGATTATAAACTGACATTATTAATCATACTTTTACCCGCTTTGGGGGTCGAATGGTTTAAACGTGTCAGTTATTATCGAGATAGACTAGTCTGCCGATAACGGAGAGATCGGTCGGTGTTCGAACCCCGGTTGGGTGTAAAGAGGGTGGTCTTTCCTAAATGTTTTTTCACTATTTCTTCACGCAAATTTGGGTACACTTCATCTAAATCCAACCTTACCACATTAACTTAGTACATATATGTATAGCCCGATCAGGTAAAACTACGTAAAAAAAATGAGAGGTGGGGAGAGGGAAAAATTCAGAAACCTAGGCTTCCTGTAATATATTCAGGTTCACCACCTTTAGCCTGATTTTGGTAGGAAGAACAGTTTAGAAAATACAAACATATTTCTTTACAGGCAACATTAATAACCTTTTATAATATTATTTGTGTTATTTTAGGGGTATTGATATTATCTATCAAAAGTGACAGCTGAAGATAACATTACTTGATGTATGAATTTATTAAAATTATTTTAGTAACGTTAGTAACTTTCCAGATTCGGTTCTTTCTACCAAAATCAGCCTATAGCTGTGGCGTCGGAATACACCATGATTTTCTTACGAATGTACATTTATTATTATTATGTGTTCTGTCTTACGGTAGGTCCATTCATTTTTTCAGTGAACTTAGACCACCAATGCATCCTGTCCTCTGTCTTCTCCTTCTTAAGCTCCTCCTTCCCTCAACCTTTCCTTCTACGACGTGAATAAGACAGTTCTTCCTAGTTCCTCTTTCCCTCAACCTTTCCTTCTACGACGTTGTGTAGAAGACAGTTCCTCCCAAGGATATCTCTGATCCAGTTTGCTTTGTTCTAAAGAATCACATCCAAGATGATTTTCTTCTCAGGATTTCATTTGTCACCCCATCTGTCGCCCTGATCTTAGTAAATCTTCTTAGCACCACATCTTAAAGCTCTCCAAATATTTCTTTTCTATTTTCCTAAGATGTCTATTTAAAGCATCTAAATGGTTTTTTGCAGTCAACATTGTTTATTACATTACATCACATCAGTATTTTGTTTTATAGGCATTTATAATATCTATTAAAAGTAACAGCTGCAGATCAGATGAATTGACGTATGAATACGTGAACGTAGATAATGTAACTTTTGTCTATTCAACCGGATTTAGGTTGGCCCCTCGTATGAAAATGTTAGTATAGATCATCTTGTCAGGTTTGTCTCCAGTCAGTTTCCAAGAACTGCCGCTCTTGTGCTAACGGTACTGACTGGAGTCGGTCACGTGTTGATTGAACTCTTGGTCCAGCCACGACTGATGCTGTTAGGTCAGTGGCTCCGGGAGATTCAGCTGTCTTGTGTGTGAGTGGGACAACACATGACGTCATACACTCTTTTCACCGGCTCTCGAACAACTGGTTATATTACCACACCAATAACAAGCTAACTCAGCTCTAGAACAACCACATTCTGAACCAACTGGCTATATCACCACACGACTAACAAGCTAACTCAATTCTAGAACAACCACATTCTGCACCAACTGGTTATATCCCCACGCCATTAACAAGCTAACTCAGCTCTAGAACAACCACATTCTGAACCAACTGGTTATATCACCACACCAATAACAAGCTAACTCAGCTCTAGAACAACCACATTCTGAACCAACTGGTTATATCCCCACACGACTAACGAGCTAACTCAATTCTAGAACAACCACATTCTGCACCAACTGGTTATATCCTCACACGACTAACAAGCTAACTCAGTTCTAGAACAACCACATTCTGAACCAACTGGTTATATCACCACACGAATAACAAGCTAACTCAGCTCTAGAACAACCACATTCTGAACCAACTGGTTATATCACCACACGACTAACAAGCTAACTCAATTCTAGAACAACCACATTCTGCACCAACTGGTTATATCCCCACACGACTAATGAGCTAACTCAATTCTAGAACTACATTCTGAACCAACTGGTTATATCAACACACGACTAACAAGCTAACTCAATTCTAGAACAACCACATTCTGAACCAACTGGTTATATCACCACACGACTAACGAGCTAACTCAATTCTAGAACAACCACATTCTGCACCAACTGGTTATATCCTCACACGACTAACAAGCTAACTCAGTTCTAGAACAACCACATTCTGAACCAACTGGTTATATCACCACACCAATAACAAGCTAACTCAGCTCTAGAACAACCACATTCTGAACCAACTGGTTATATCACCACACGACTAACAAGCTAACTCAATTCTAGAACAACCACATTCTGCACCAACTGGTTATATCCCCACACGACTAACAAGCTAACTCAGTTCTAGAACAACCACATTCTGAACCAACTGGTTATATCACCACACCAATAACAAGCTACCTCAGCTCTAGAACAACCACATTCTGAACCAACTGGTTATATCACCACACCAATAACAAGCTAACTCAGCTCTAGAACAACCACATTCTGAACCAACTGGTTATATCACCACACGACTAACAAGCTAACTCAATTCTAGAACAACCACATTCTGCACCAACTGGTTATATCCCCACACGACTAACAAGCTAACTCAGTTCTAGAACAACCACATTCTGAACCAACTGGTTATATCACCACACCAATAACAAGCTACCTCAGCTCTAGAACAACCACATTCTGAACCAACTGGTTATATCACCACACCAATAACAAGCTAACTCAGCTCTAGAACAACCACATTCTGAACCAACTGGTTATATCCCCACACGACTAACAAGCTAACTCAATTCTAGAACAACCACATTCTGCACCAACTGGTTATATCCTCACACGACTAACAAGCTAACTCAGTTCTAGAACAACCACATTCTGAACCAACTGGTTATATCACCACACTAATAACAAGCTACCTCAGCTCTAGAACAATCACATTCTGAACCAACTGCTTATATCCCCACACGACTAACAAGCTAACTCAGTTCTAGAACAACCACATTCTGAACCAATTGGTTATATCACCACACCAATAACAAGCTACCTCAGCTCTAGAACAACCACATTCTGAACCAACTGGTTATATCCCCACACGACTAACAAGCTAACTCAATTCTAGAACAACCACAACACTCAGTCGTCAATCTTGTGAAAAAGGAAACCCCCAATTTCACCAATTATGATTTTTTTCGGCCGTGCCGGGAAATCGAACCCCAGCCCAATATTCAGATTTATTCGCAAGATGTTGGACATGTGAGCTACATCCCGCTCCCCCCCTCCTGTTCAGCTCTATATCTGTCACCCAATGTTGTTTCCGTGTCTCACATTATTCTGCGGAGGGGGACTCCCCGACATTTCACAGGATGTTCATATTTGTTTGAACGCGAACAAACGTTCGTTTGAAAAAAAACAAAACCCAACCAGTTATTAAGAGGAGGCTTACCATAAAATTTACAACTGTAGTTTCTCTTGGAAGGTAAATATCAAATATTTACCAAGGTATGTACGGTTAGTATCTCGAGGATATAACTTGGTTAACCTAACTGCTTGGCTTGGATCATTGGAGATGTCGTCATCGCGGTGTAACAGCCCTATTTGACCTGATTAACGACTAACTGCTAACTGCTATGTCCACTTATCGTATCGGCTCAGTTGTTCATTAGTTTGTAAAAAATCAGGGGAGGAAAACTCAAATCGGGGATAATTTACACACTTGTGTGCGTCTGCATTTTAAGTATACTTTGTTCTTCTAATTTGTTCTTCCCCTTTGTGTAATATGTTGTTATTGTACCTTGTTCGTCCCCCTTGGTTTTACTAATCGGTTCTTCCCCTTTGTGTAATATGTTGTTATTGTACTTTGTTCTTCCACCTTGGTTTTACTAATTTGTTCTTCCCCTTTGTGTAATATGTTGTTATTGTACTTTGTTCTTCCACCTTGGTTTTACTAATTTGATCTTTCTCTTTGTGTAATATGTTATTATTATACTTTGTTCTTCCACCTTGGTTTTACTTTTTTTTCCCGCTTTGTGTAATATGTTGTTATTATACTTTGTTCTTCCACCTTGGTTTTACTTTTTTTTCCCGCTTTGTGTAATATGTTGTACTTTGTTCTTCCACCTTGGTTTTACTTTTTTTTCCCCCTTTGTGTAATATGTTGTTATTATACTTTGTTCTTCCACCTTGATTTTACTTTTTTTCCCCGCTTTGTGTAATATGTTGTTATTATACTTTGTTCTTCCACCTTGATTTTACTTTTTTTTCCCGCTTTGTGTAATATGTTGTTATTATACTTTGTTCTTCCACCTTGGTTTTACTTTTTTTCCCCTTTGTTTAATATGTTGTTATTATACTTTGTTCTTCCACCTTGGTTTTACTTTTTTTTCCCCCTTTGTGTAATATGTTGTTATTATACTTTGTTCTTCCACCTTGGTTTTACTTTTTTTTCCCGCTTTGTGTAATATGTTGTTATTGTACTTTGTTCTTCCACCTTGGTTTTACTTTTTTTTCCCCCTTTGTGTAATATGTTGTTATTGTACTTTGTTCTTCCACCTTGGTTTTACTTTTTTTCCCCTTTGTTTAATATGTTGTTATTCTACTTTGTTCTTCCACCTTGATTTTACTTTTTTTTTCCCGCTTTGTGTAATACGTTGTTATTCTACTTTGTTCTTCCACCTTGGTTTTACTAATTTTTTCTTCACCTTTGGTTTAATATTTAATAATTATAATTTGTTCTTTCGTTTTGTTCCTCAACTATGCTCTTCAAACACAACTTCTGTCAAGTCCCCGTGTTGAGGAGCGTCAACACCCCACTCAGGTTGTTAGCACCATGGACCTCCTTGCGCTGCATACCGAGCCTCCCTGTCTCGAATCCCAGTCAAGGAGTTGATATTCTAGTGAGGTAAGGAAGGAGATCCCGGTTGATGATAGCCAGTATTTGTTGTACAGCTTTAACTGGAACAGATCCTCTCAGTTTACCAACTTCTGAAAGGTAACTAATACTAAATATGGAATTCAAAAACACCTCAGTGGCATAGTTGGCTAACGTGCTAGTTTCGTGTTGAGCTTAGACTGCCGAGGACGGGGAGATCGAGGTTCGAATCTCGGTTGGGTGAACTGGGTTTTTTTCTAAACGGTTTTCTACTCTCTCTCCCCACGCAAATACGGTTTCATTTTCTCTAAAAATTCAACCTCTCCAATTCCTAGCCCATTAGAATTATTGGTACTTAAGAGTATAACCCGAACGGGTAGTAAGACGCGATGCTAAATAAAAAAATAAAAAATAAAATGAACATTGTCAAGTATCTGCACAGCCCAAAGTGAAGTCAATATATATAACATATTATATGGTATCTGCACAGCCCACAATGACGTATATATATATAACATATTGCCTGGTATCTGCACAGCCCACAATGACGTCAATATATATATATATAACATATTGCCTGGTATCTGCACAGCCCAAAATGACGTATATATATAACATATTGCCTGGTATCTGCACAGCCCACAATGACGTATATATATAACATATTGCCTGGTATCTGCACAGCCCACAATGACGTCACTATATATATACGTCCCACAGTAAATCTAAGGAGTTAAAATGAATCGATTGACCTTAAGGGAACTCACTTTACCAAATAGTTCATATTTTATTTGATAGTTATTTGGAGCAGGATTCGTGTGTCCTTAATGAGGTTAAGAACAATTATTCCTTGTGTCTTAGATGTGGACCAATCTGGTTCAAAGCGACCCATAGTTACCTAGGTTCGTGTCCCCTTAACTACACATAGATTCCTCCATACTAATATGAGCGTGTAGTGTAGTGCAGCAACACTTGTTACACGGCGAAATATTGTATGTTCCCTGTCAAGGAAATGGCCAATGTGCGTGATGGGCAAGATGGTCATTAGCACGCTATCAAGGTTATATCTCTAATTGCTTGTTTCGAGTATTGTTTGGAAAGTTGGATAAACTGTATCAACCACATCACTCGACACAATTTGATCAAAAACCTATTTATATATACAGGATGAGACATTTCAGTTGGCACATATGAATATACCGATAACAAAGCGTTTTCAGGGAATACATGTTTCAGATTTGGTGGACGCTTTCAAGGTCATTTCAATTTGCTTCAAATGTAAACCTATATCTTTTTTTTTTAGCAGAATGCTTTGTTTTCGAGATTTGTATGTGTGCCAATTTAAATGCATCAGCTATCTTTAATGTTAACATAACGAACTATCTTTAAAAATAGAGCTTGAATAAATAAATATTTCAGAAAAGTGGCGTTTACTTTTTTTTTATGTGGAGTAAGAAGCTGCTAAAAAAACATATACAAGTTTCTATTTGAAAAAATCTAAGACTACTTTGAAATCATCCGCCAAATAAAAAATAACTAATATTCTCTTTTCTTTCCTCCTTAAAAGCAAACAACTTTTCATTGTAACTTTTATTCGTAAAATGCTTTGTTTTCGAGATGTGTGGCAACTTAAATGCCTCATCCTGTATATCAAATTTATATTTGTTATAAATTAATCGTGTAAAAACAAAAATTGATTTAAAGCCACTTGGCTCCAATCCAAAACTCTGGTTTGTCCAGAGCCAGCGGCGCAATCAGAAATTTACTTTTGGGTGTATCTATCTGCATAATATTAAGACTCTAAACCATAATTAAATTTTAGGGGAGGTGTGGTGACGGTGTCTAAAGGCAGCTATTTTGATAACGTAAGTGGCCTTGAAAATACTGCATTGACGATATTATTCCCGCACCTTTTCAAAATTGGGGTTATGGGGATATTTTAAATGTGTATGGAGGTATTTTCTTTAAATATAAATAAATTATTCTTTTTTTTTGTCACTGCATCTTACTCTAACCACGCCACAGTGAATAAGGAATGAGGAAGGTTGACTTTAGGGGTAGTGCACCCTCATTTTCATGGAGGTAGAGTGGAAACCAGCCCTCAGTACACCCGAACGGGATTCGAACCTCTATAGCCCTGTCCAAATTGATCTTAAAATGTAGCCATTTAATTCTAAACATCTTCAGTGTTCTATTTTTTAGTTGTGCTTAATATTATTTAGAATTAAAAAAAATTATTGGTGATATTGGGAGGGGCCACTTGCCCCGCCCCCCTCCTTTTAACCCCCCACACTTTTTGGGTGCATTCCTGTCTGGAACACTCTTCTGATTTTTTAAAAAGAAACCTGTAACTGAAAACCTTCGATTACAATCATGTCCTGCAAAATACAGTACACTAGCGCCGTTATAAGGTGAGGTAGTTTTCTTAAACAATCTGAAGGCCTTGTTTTCTATCTGTTTATAACAAAAAATTCACATCTTATGCCTTATTCTGTACCATACTGTAAATAAACGTATCAGGTATTTCCATGAAATATCACGAATGTTCAATCTTCTTCACATCCCTAGCAGTGAAAAGTTACAAAAATGTCAGGATTATCCTGTTTGGTCCTATCAGACATAGATAAAACCTTCTTGGGTTGGTCGAATGCTCCCATGGCGTGTCCCTTGCAATAAACTAGACAGCGAGATCGGGGATACCCGAGGGGGCTTTTTTAATGAATAGTTTTCCGTTATCTAAAATAAACCTTCCTCGTCCCTGAAACATTAGCGGGATTAATGCATATGCGTATAACCCGAACGGGTAGTAGGACACGGTGATAACTAAATATATACGGATGGATGAGTTTATAATGTACGGTACTTAATTATGAACAAACGAATATATCTACAAGATGCTTCTATTCGATTATACATAATGACTCTAAGATAAATGAATCCCTGTGTGGTTTGTTTATAAAATATTAAATTTATTAATACACATACCTTATAGGTAGGACATAGAAACACACGCCAGCCCCGTTGGACTCTCGAATGTTAATTCGTTTGGTTAAAATAAACACTACATTGATATAAACTGCCGCCCTGTTGGGCTGAAAAATATTAACACCAGAGAGTAGGGGAGGGGATATTTTAAAAAAAACCCTCCCCCTTACCTTTTTAAGCCTAAATGGCCATTTTAAATTGAACATCTTCTACTCAAGACATGTCAAAGTGAGGTATAATCTTACATATTATCTAAGTTAGCTAATTATATAACGTTCATGGATATTTTTTCATCTGTGATTAGCCTTCATTTCAACCAGTTACTTTCAGTTAACGATACTAATTATAGTTCAATGTAATTGTTTCGATATATTCTGGTTAATTAGCATGTGAACTAGGTTTAAAGTTAACTAGAAAAAAAAAATCTTCCCACAGCTGTTATAAGAACCGCCGGGCCGGACTATGTTAATTGTGGGTGGATAATAGCAACACTGGTCTCTCTCGGCAATAGACAATACTAATAGACTATAGTTTGGCGCGCTCCTAGCAGTATCTGTACGAACTATCTAGAAGAGTTATGGAAGTGTCGCCGGCTCATCGAACCTTGTTTTAGTTTATTCAGAATGTGACCCGATGGTGAATAAAACACATATGAACAATATAACATAGTTCACTCTTCAGCCTTGTCCACTAAGGGCGTCGATCAAAGGGAAATATAGAAAATGGAAACCAGAAGCAAATGAGGGCTATTTTAGAGTTATAATAGTGAAAGGTTTTCAAAGAAATCTCAAAGCATAGCAGGAATTATTTAATTAATTTAATATCATTAGTGCACATGGGACTGTCTTCTCTGATTCAAAATGGAGGAGAAATCTCTTCTATTTGCCCTTGTTCGCCTACTTCCCCATTGGTCCATTCCCTGATTATTCCTCACTGGTCCATTCCCTGCATATTCTCCTTTGGTCCACTACCTGCCTATTCCCATCTGGTCCATTCCCTGCCTATTCTCCTCTGGTTCATTCACTGCATATTCCCATCTGGTCCATTCCCTGCCTATTCTCCTCTGGTCCATTCCCTGCATATTCTCCTTTGGTCCACTTCCTGCCTATTCTCCTCTGGTCCATTCCCTGCCTATTCTCCTCTGGTTCATTCACTGCCTATTCCCATCTGGTCCATTCCCTGCCTATTCTCCTCTGGTTCATTTACTGCCTATTCCCATCTGGTCCATTCCCTGCCTATTCTCCTCTGGTTCATTCACTGCATATTCCTCTCTGGTCCATTCCGTGCATATTCTCCTTTAGTAAACTCCCTACCTATTCTCCTCTGGTCCATTCCCTGCATATTCCCATCTGGTCCACTCCCTGTCTATTCCCCTCTGGTCCACTCCAAGCCTATTCCCATCTGGTCCATTCCCTGCATATTCCCCTCTAGTCCACTCCCTGCCTATTCCCATCTGATCCATTACATGCCTATTCTCCTCTGGTTCATTACCTGCCTATTCCCCTCTGGTTTACTCCCTGCCTATTCCCATCTGTCCACTCACTGCCTATTCCCCTCTGTCCACTCACTGCCTATTCCCATCTGGTCCACTCCCTGCCTATTCCCTTCTGGTCCACTCCCTGCCTATTCCAATCTGGTCCATTCCCTGCCTATTCCCCTATGGTCCACTTCCTGACTATTCCCATCTGGTCCACTCTCCAAAACCCACTACAATAATGGTATATTTTTTTGCAAGTTTATCCCTAAGAGGGCTACTTAGTCAATTATGTGTGTATTGTGCTATAAGTCCCTGTAGTAGTTGTGTGTCTATTGTGCTCCAAGTCCCAGTAGTAGTTGTGTGTCTATAGTGCTCCAAGTACCTGTAGTAGTTGTGTGTCTATTGTGCTCCAAGTCCCAGTATTAGTTGTGTGTCTATTGTGCTTCAAGTCCCTGTAGTAGTTGTGTGTCTATTGTGCTCCAAGTCTCTGTAGTAGTTGTGTGTCTATTGTGCTCCAAGTCCCTGTAGTAGCTGTGTGTCTATTGTGCTCCAAGTCCCTATAGTAGTTGTGTGTCTATTATGCTCCAAGTACCTGTAGTAGTTGTGTGTCTATTGTGCTCCAAGTCCCAGTATTAGTTGTGTGTCTATTGTGCTCCATCTCCCTGTAGTAGTTGAGTGACTATTGTGCTACAAGTCCAAGTAGTAGTTGTGTGTCTATTGTGTTTCTAGCTCCTGTACTAGTTGTGTTTCTATTGTGCTCCAAGTCTCAGTACTAGTTGTGTGTCTATTGTGCTCCAAGTCCCTGTAGTAGTTGTGTGTCTATTGTGCTCCAAGTCCCTGTAGTAGTTGTGTGTCTATTGTGCTCCAAGTCCCTGTAGTAGTTGTGTGTCTATTGTGCTCCAAGTCCCTGTAGTAGTTGTGTGTCTATTGTGCTCCAAGTCCCTGTAGTAGTTGTGTGTCTATTGTGCTCCAAGTCCCTGTAGTAGTTGTGTGTCTATTGTGCTCCAAGTCCCTGTAGTAGTTGTGTGTCTATTGTGCTCCAAGTCCCTGTAGTAGTTGTGTGTCTATTGTGCTCCAAGTCCCTGTAGTAGTTGTGTGTCTATTGTGCTCCAAGTCCCTGTAGTAGTTGTGTGTCTATTGTGCTCCAAGTCCCTGTAGTAGTTGTGTGTCTATTGTGCTCCAAGTCCCTGTAGTAGTTGTGTGTCTATTGTGCTCCAAGTCCCTGTAGTAGTTGTGTGTCTATTGTGCTCCAAGTCCCTGTAGTAGTTGTGTGTCTATTGTGCTCCAAGTCCCTGTAGTAGTTGTGTGTCTATTGTGCTCCAAGTCCCTGTAGTAGTTGTGTGTCTATTGTGCTCCAAGTCCCTGTAGTAGTTGTGTGTCTATTGTGCTCCAAGTCCCTGTAGTAGTTGTGTGTCTATTGTGCTCCAAGTCCCTGTAGTAGTTGTGTGTCTATTGTGCTCCAAGTCCCTGTAGTAGTTGTGTGTCTATTGTGCTCCAAGTCCCTGTAGTAGTTGTGTGTCTATTGTGCTCCAAGTCCCTGTAGTAGTTGTGTGTCTATTGTGCTCCAAGTCCCTGTAGTAGTTGTGTGTCTATTGTGCTCCAAGTCCCTGTAGTAGTTGTGTGTCTATTGTGCTCCAAGTCCCTGTAGTAGTTGTGTGTCTATTGTGCTCCAAGTCCCTGTAGTAGTTGTGTGTCTATTGTGCTCCAAGTCCCTGTAGTAGTTGTGTGTCTATTGTGCTCCAAGTCCCTGTAGTAGTTGTGTGTCTATTGTGCTCCAAGTCCCTGTAGTAGTTGTGTGTCTATTGTGCTCCAAGTCCCTGTAGTAGTTGTGTGTCTATTGTGCTCCAAGTCCCTGTAGTAGTTGTGTGTCTATTGTGCTCCAAGTCCCTGTAGTAGTTGTGTGTCTATTGTGCTCCAAGTCCCTGTAGTAGTTGTGTGTCTATTGTGCTCCAAGTCCCTGTAGTAGTTGTGTGTCTATTGTGCTCCAAGTCCCTGTAGTAGTTGTGTGTCTATTGTGCTCCAAGTCCCTGTAGTAGTTGTGTGTCTATTGTGCTCCAAGTCCCTGTAGTAGTTGTGTGTCTATTGTGCTCCAAGTCCCTGTAGTAGTTGTGTGTCTATTGTGCTCCAAGTCCCTGTAGTAGTTGTGTGTCTATTGTGCTCCAAGTCCCTGTAGTAGTTGTGTGTCTATTGTGCTCCAAGTCCCTGTAGTAGTTGTGTGTCTATTGTGCTCCAAGTCCCTGTAGTAGTTGTGTGTCTATTGTGCTCCAAGTCCCTGTAGTAGTTGTGTGTCTATTGTGCTCCAAGTCCCTGTAGTAGTTGTGTGTCTATTGTGCTCCAAGTCCCTGTAGTAGTTGTGTGTCTATTGTGCTCCAAGTCCCTGTAGTAGTTGTGTGTCTATTGTGCTCCAAGTCCCTGTAGTAGTTGTGTGTCTATTGTGCTCCAAGTCCCTGTAGTAGTTGTGTGTCTATTGTGCTCCAAGTCCCTGTAGTAGTTGTGTGTCTATTGTGCTCCAAGTCCCTGTAGTAGTTGTGTGTCTATTGTGCTCCAAGTCCCTGTAGTAGTTGTGTGTCTATTGTGCTCCAAGTCCCTGTAGTAGTTGTGTGTCTATTGTGCTCCAAGTCCCTGTAGTAGTTGTGTGTCTATTGTGCTCCAAGTCCCTGTAGTAGTTGTGTGTCTATTGTGCTCCAAGTCCCTGTAGTAGTTGTGTGTCTATTGTGCTCCAAGTCCCTGTAGTAGTTGTGTGTCTATTGTGCTCCAAGTCCCTGTAGTAGTTGTGTGTCTATTGTGCTCCAAGTCCCTGTAGTAGTTGTGTGTCTATTGTGCTCCAAGTCCCTGTAGTAGTTGTGTGTCTATTGTGCTCCAAGTCCCTGTAGTAGTTGTGTGTCTATTGTGCTCCAAGTCCCTGTAGTAGTTGTGTGTCTATTGTGCTCCAAGTCCCTGTAGTAGTTGTGTGTCTATTGTGCTCCAAGTCCCTGTAGTAGTTGTGTGTCTATTGTGCTCCAAGTCCCTGTAGTAGTTGTGTGTCTATTGTGCTCCAAGTCCCTGTAGTAGTTGTGTGTCTATTGTGCTCCAAGTCCCTGTAGTAGTTGTGTGTCTATTGTGCTCCAAGTCCCTGTAGTAGTTGTGTGTCTATTGTGCTCCAAGTCCCTGTAGTAGTTGTGTGTCTATTGTGCTCCAAGTCCCTGTAGTAGTTGTGTGTCTATTGTGCTCCAAGTCCCTGTAGTAGTTGTGTGTCTATTGTGCTCCAAGTCCCTGTAGTAGTTGTGTGTCTATTGTGCTCCAAGTCCCTGTAGTAGTTGTGTGTCTATTGTGCTCCAAGTCCCTGTACTAGTTGTGTGTCTATTGTGCTCCAAGTCCCTGTAGTAGTTGTGTGTCTATTGTGCTCCAAGTCCCTGTAGTAGTTGTGTGTCTATTGTGCTCCAAGTCCCTGTAGTAGTTGTGTGTCTATTGTGCTCCAAGTCCCTGTAGTAGTTGTGTGTCTATTGTGCTCCAAGTCCCTGTAGTAGTTGTGTGTCTATTGTGCTCCAAGTCCCTGTAGTAGTTGTGTGTCTATTGTGCTCCAAGTCCCTGTAGTAGTTGTGTGTCTATTGTGCTCCAAGTCCCTGTAGTAGTTGTGTGTCTATTGTGCTCCAAGTCCCTGTAGTAGTTGTGTGTCTATTGTGCTCCAAGTCCCTGTAGTAGTTGTGTGTCTATTGTGCTCCAAGTCCCTGTAGTAGTTGTGTGTCTATTGTGCTCCAAGTCCCTGTAGTAGTTGTGTGTCTATTGTGCTCCAAGTCCCTGTAGTAGTTGTGTGTCTATTGTGCTCCAAGTCCCTGTAGTAGTTGTGTGTCTATTGTGCTCCAAGTCCCTGTAGTAGTTGTGTGTCTATTGTGCTCCAAGTCCCTGTAGTAGTTGTGTGTCTATTGTGCTCCAAGTCCCTGTAGTAGTTGTGTGTCTATTGTGCTCCAAGTCCCTGTAGTAGTTGTGTGTCTATTGTGCTCCAAGTCCCTGTAGTAGTTGTGTGTCTATTGTGCTCCAAGTCCCTGTAGTAGTTGTGTGTCTATTGTGCTCCAAGTCCCTGTAGTAGTTGTGTGTCTATTGTGCTCCAAGTCCCTGTAGTAGTTGTGTGTCTATTGTGCTCCAAGTCCCTGTAGTAGTTGTGTGTCTATTGTGCTCCAAGTCCCTGTAGTAGTTGTGTGTCTATTGTGCTCCAAGTCCCTGTAGTAGTTGTGTGTCTATTGTGCTCCAAGTCCCTGTAGTAGTTGTGTGTCTATTGTGCTCCAAGTCCCTGTAGTAGTTGTGTGTCTATTGTGCTCCAAGTCCCTGTAGTAGTTGTGTGTCTATTGTGCTCCAAGTCCCTGTAGTAGTTGTGTGTCTATTGTGCTCCAAGTCCCTGTAGTAGTTGTGTGTCTATTGTGCTCCAAGTCCCTGTAGTAGTTGTGTGTCTATTGTGCTCCAAGTCCCTGTAGTAGTTGTGTGTCTATTGTGCTCCAAGTCCCTGTAGTAGTTGTGTGTCTATTGTGCTCCAAGTCCCTGTAGTAGTTGTGTGTCTATTGTGCTCCAAGTCCCTGTAGTAGTTGTGTGTCTATTGTGCTCCAAGTCCCTGTAGTAGTTGTGTGTCTATTGTGCTCCAAGTCCCTGTAGTAGTTGTGTGTCTATTGTGCTCCAAGTCCCTGTAGTAGTTGTGTGTCTATTGTGCTCCAAGTCCCTGTAGTAGTTGTGTGTCTATTGTGCTCCAAGTCCCTGTAGTAGTTGTGTGTCTATTGTGCTCCAAGTCCCTGTAGTAGTTGTGTGTCTATTGTGCTCCAAGTCCCTGTAGTAGTTGTGTGTCTATTGTGCTCCAAGTCCCTGTAGTAGTTGTGTGTCTATTGTGCTCCAAGTCCCTGTAGTAGTTGTGTGTCTATTGTGCTCCAAGTCCCTGTAGTAGTTGTGTGTCTATTGTGCTCCAAGTCCCTGTAGTAGTTGTGTGTCTATTGTGCTCCAAGTCCCTGTAGTAGTTGTGTGTCTATTGTGCTCCAAGTCCCTGTACTAGTTGTGTGTCTATTGTGCTCCAAGTCCCTGTACTAGTTGTGTGTCTATTGTGTTTATAGCTCTTCTACTAGTTGTGTGTATATTGTGCTCCAAGTCCCTGTACTAGTGGTGTGTCTATTGTGCTCCAAGTCCCAGTACTAGTTGTGGGTCTATTGTACTCCAAGTCTCTGTAGTAGTTGTGTGTCTATTGTGCTCCAAGTCCCTGTACTAGTTGTGTGTCTATGTTGCTCCAAGTCCCTGTACTAGTTGTGTGTCTATTGTGTTTCTAGCTCCTGTACTAGTTGTGTGTCTATTGTGCTCCAAGTCCCTGTAGTAGTTGTGTGACTATTGTGCTCCAAGTCCCTGTAATAGTTGTGTGTCTATTGTTCTCCAAGTCACAGTACTAGTTATGTGTCTATTGTGTTTCTAGCTCCTGTACTAGTTGTGTGTCTATTAGGTTTCTAGCTCCTGTACTAGTTGTGTGTCTATTAGGTTTCTAGCTCCTGTACTAGTTGTGTGTCTATTGTGCTATAAGTCCCTGTACTAGTTGTGTGTTTATTGTGCTCCAAGTCCCTGTAGTAGTTGTGTTTCTATTGTGCTCCAAGTCTCAGTACTAGTTGTGTGTCTATTGTGCTCCAAGTACCTGTAGTAGTTGTGTGTATATTGTGCTCCAAGTCCCTGTACTAGTTGTGTATATTGTGCTCCAAGTCCCAGTACTAGTTGTGTGTCTATTGTACTCCAAGTCTCAGTAGTAGTTGTGTGTCTATTGTGTTTCTAGCTCCTTTACTAGTATTGTGTCTATTGTGCTCTAAGTACCTGCACTAGTTGTGTGTCTATTGTGTTTCTAGCTCCTGTACTAATTGTGTGTATATTGTGCTCCAAGTCCTTGTACTAGTTCTGTGTCTATTGTGCTTCAAGTCCCTGTAGTAGTTGTGTGTCTATTGTGCTCCAAGTCCTTGTACTAGTTGTGTGTCTATTGTGCTCCAAGTCCCTGTAGTAATTTACTGAGATGAACATTTTCCAGGAAATTTTTACTAGGAAAATTTTCTCTAAATTTTTTTCCAGTGGTGGCTTGCGGTGGAATTGTATAGGTGGCCTTTAGAGCCTATGATATATCCATCAAATATTGTGTTAAGGGACGAGTGGGTTGATAAGGAGGGGTTCAGATAGGGTGCACGTGGCTATACGGGGGGAAAGATGAAGAAAAGGGGGACAAATATTACTAGTAAATACTTGGGCCAACCTTTAAAGTATATTAATTATCGTATTGATGATAAAAATATTGAAGAATGAATATAAGGGGGCTACAAAGGTCCCCACTTATTCGTTTTACTACTACTACTACTACTACTACAACTACTACTACTACTACTACTACTACTACTACTATTACTACTACTACTACTGCTACTACTACTGCTACTACTACTACTACTACTACTACTACTACTACTACTACCGCTACTACTACTACTGCTACTACTACTACTACTACTACTACTACTACTACTACTACTACTACTATTACTACTACTACTACTATTACTTATACTACTACCACCAGTGATGATAATGATAATTAGTATAATTGAGTTTTTTGGTTTGTACTCACGTTCTGTTTACAAACTCATAAAAAAATGATCAAAAAAGTTCCGTCTCACTGTTCTACTATGGCTAGTTTACTTGTTGCCCAGTTTTCTAGAGTTCTCTGCTTCCCCTACTTTTACCAGAAAGAGACAAAGTGGAAGTCTTCTCTCAGTTTGGAAAGATAGAAGAGGGTGTCACTGATGTAATTATTACACTGTCCCAGTTACTTTCAAACATATTGCACGAAGCTTTAGGTAAAAAGAAGGTCTAGTAGATTTTATAGCAATCAGACATGTCCGTCCCTAAGAAAAGTTGGATAAAGTACTGGTACGTGTTTATGTGTTGAGTAGAGCGCATGCGCTACGGGGCTTGGCGGGCTAGGTTACGTCAGTAGCGTTTCGACGCTGGTTAGGACCAAACGTCAGTAGCGTTCCGACACTGGGTAGGGCTAAACGTCAGTAGCGTCTCAACGCTTGTTAGGGTTGGATGTCAGTTGAATCTTAACGCTGGTTAGGACTAAACTGCAATGGATGTCTGTATCTATGCCATTCCTGATGATATATATTGACTAGAATAGATGATGTTTTCGTAAATTCAAGTCTATATTTCTAGAGAGATTCAGACACACTAACCGTACTGCCAGTGTTCTGTGTGGACAGTATATCTCTAGAGAGAGTTAGGCACACTAGTCGTACAGCCAGTGTGTTGTCCTTGTGGACAGTAAAGCTCTAGAGAGAGTCAGACACACTAACCGTACAGCCAGTGTTCTGTCCTTGTGGACAGTATATCTCCCGAGAGAGTCAGACACACTAGCCGTACAGCCAGTGTCCTGTCTTTGTGGACAGTACAGCTCTAGAGAGAGTCAGACACACTAGTCGTACAGCCAGTGTGTTGTCCTTGTGGACAGTAAAGCTCTAGAGAGAGTCAGACACACTAACCGTACAGCCAAGTGCTCTGTCCTTGTGGACAGTATATCTCTAGAGAGAGTCAGACACACTAACCGTACAGCCAGTGCTCTGTCCTCGTAGACAGTACATCTCTTTCTCCACCAGGACGCTCCACTGCTCGAGCGCGTCTCTCCTCTCAGTCCGTTGGCGCGTCCCGACGCCTTTAGACGCTGCTACACGGCCGGTCCTCAGGTCGTGTGGATCGTCCTATAGGCCTCGTCCTTGGACATGATCGTGACGCGTTGTCCATAGGAAGGGATCTAATTACCAGGCGTAACACGATCCTGTCACAACTTACACGCGGGGAAATATTATTACATAAATTCTCTCGAAAGTTTCCGTCGTGCGAGGTTTCCCCCGAATTACAATTCTGTTCGTGGTTTCTCGGGAACCACGTGACCAGTGTTGTTCCCGCGGACTGTAGGCAGCTGCAGTTGTACAACAGTTGTCAGGTAAGTCACTCAAGGGGGTTGTTTGTTGTACAACAGTTGTCACAGTAGACTAGATTGCCGATGATGGGGAGATCAAGGTTCGAATCTCAGTGGGGTGTGCTGGTGGGGGTTCTTCCAAAATTGTTTTCCACCCTCCTTCCACTCAAATTTGGGTACAATTTCTCTAAATTCTACCTTCCTAGTCCCTAACACATTAGCGTAATGAGTACATAAGCGTATATCCCGAACGGGTAGTAAGACGGGGTAGCCAAAAATACAGTTGTAAGTAAGTCACTTGGAGGGATTGTTTGTTGTATAACAGTTGTCAAGAAAGTCTCTCGGAGGATTGTTTACTGTACAACAGTTGTCAAGTAACTCTGGGAGAGATTTTTTGCTGTAAAACAGTTCTCAAATAAGTCACTTGGAAGGATTGTTTGCTGTACAACAGTTGTCAAGACAGTTTCTTGGAGGGATTGTTTGCTGTACAACAGTTGTCAAGACAGTATCTTGGAGGGATTGTTTGCTGTACAACAGTTGTCAAGAAAGTGATTGTTTGCTGTACAACAGTTGTCAGGTGACTCGGATGATTGTTTGTTGTATAAAAATTGTCAGGCAAGTGATTCGGGGGGATTACTTGCTGTGCAACGCGTCTTACTACCCGTCCAGGATATCCGCATATTTATACTAATGGAGTCAGGATGAGAAAGTTAGAATTTATATTAAATTTATTTACATTTGCATTAAGGAAACCACACAGGAGACAAGATCATAATATACTCAAACCTTTCCGCTGGTGGTGAAGCGGACAAGACATGACTGACGCCCTAGCCGACGTGATCAGCGCTGTCTTACACAGTCCCGAGGTTGATAACTACACGTCACTTGTGCAATCTTGTTGATAACGACCAAGGTCACATATCACATCCAGAAACTTCTTCATGTCTTAGAACTTAGGTTATTGCTCTGTTCTCCTTCATGAGCTCAAGAATCACGAGACAAGGTGAGTGGTTAGCGCAATTGATTTTGTCCTGAGCTACTTTGAACAGTGATTTACAGCTCTCTCTCCAGGCGCTTCCCAAAGTATTATTTTAAAACCCCGCTATACTGAGCTATATACTAATAGCTCGCTATAGCCAACAACTGTATTGCAGCTCAACGAATGGACCAAAGTAGATTGGCAATGTAGCTATTTATCGGTGGACAGTTGTAGGCATATCATTACTGAATATGTAGCTATTTATCTGTGATCACTTGGAGGTATTTCACTACTGTATATGTAGCTATTTATCTGTGAACACTTAGGCGGGAGTGCACCATTGAATATGTTGCTGTTTATATGTAAACAGTTGGAGGAATTTCACCACTGCATATGTAGCTATTTATCTGTGGAAAGTTGAAGGAATTTCACCACTGCATATGTAGCTATTTATCTGTGGACAGTTGGAGGGATTGCACCCCTGCATATGTAGTTATTTATTTGTGAACACTTGGAGGGAGATCACCGCTGCATATGTAGCTATTTATCTGTGAACAGTTAGAAGGATTGCATCACTGAATATGTAGCTATTTATCTGTGGACACTTGGAGGGATTGCACCACTGCATATGTAGTTATTTATCTGTGGACTGTTGGAGGGATTGCACCACTACATGTGTAGCTATTTATCTGTGAATACTTGGAGGGAGATCACCACTGCATATGTAGCTATTTATCTATGAACAGTTGGAGGGATTGCACCACTGCATATGTAGTTATTTATCTGTGGACAGTTGGAGGGATTGCACCACTGCATATGTAGCTATTTATCTGTGAATACTTGGAGGGATTGCACAACTGCATATGTATCTATCGATCTGTGAGCAGTTGGAGGGATCTCACCACTGCGTATGTAGCTATTTATCTGTGAACACTTGGAGGGATTGCACCACTGCATATGTAGCTACTTATCTGTGACCACTTGGAGGGATCTCACCACTGCATATGTAGCTATTTATCTGTGAACACTTGGAGGGATTGCACCACTGCATATGTAGTTATTTATCTGTGGAAAGTTGGAGGGATTGCACCACTGCATATGTAGCTATTTATCTGTGGACAGTTGGAGGGATTGCACCACTGCATATGTAGCTAACCACTACATGTGTAGCTATTTATCTGTGAATACTTGGAGGGAGATCACCACTGCATATGTAGCTATTTATCTATGAACACTTGGAGGGATTGCACCACTGCATATGTAGTTATTTATCTGTGGACAGTTGGAGGGATTGCACCACTGTATATGTAGCTATTTATCTGTGTACAGTTGGAGGGATTGCACCACTGCATATGTAGCTATTTATCTGTGAACACTTGGAGGGAGATCACCACTGCATATGTAGCTATTTATCTGTGAAACACTTGGAGAGATTGCACCACTGCTTATGTAGCTATTTATCTGTGGACAGTTGGAGGGATTGCACCACTGCATATGTAGCTATTTATCTGTGAACAATTGGAGGGATTGCACCACTGCATTTGCATATATTTATCTGTGAACACTTAGAGGGATTGCACCACTGCATATATAGTTATTTATCTGTGGACAGTTGGAGGGATTGCACCACTGCATATGTAGTTATTTATCTGTGGACAGTTGGAGGGATTGCACCACTGCATATGTAGCTATTTATCTGTGGACAGTTGGAGGGATTGCACCACTGCATATGTAGCTATTTATCTGTGGACAGTTAGAGGGATTGCACCACTGCATATGTAGCTATTTATCTGTGAACACTTGGAGGGATTGAACCACTGCATATGTAGTTATTTGTGAACGCTTGCAGGGATTGCACCACTGCATATTTAGCTATTTATCTGTGAACACTTCGAGGGATTGCACCACTGCATATGTAGCTATTTATCTGTGGACACTTGGAGGGAGATCACCACGCATATGTAGCTATTTATTTGTGAACACTTGGAGGGATTGCACCACTGCAGTCATTTCACATTACATTTGTTTTTATCACAGTATATTACTTACTATCGGCTCATGTTATACGCATATATGATAATTATTCTAATTATTCTGATATGTTATAACCTGGCACGGGTTTGGTACTTCATAACTAAAGATCGTGTTCATGATCCCCTGTTTGTGTAAACGTTTTTATGAGTAATTTTTTGTCATTTGGATTTTTAGATAATATTCTCTTGGTTTGCGTCATTTTGGGAATTTTTGAGTCATATTTAGGTATTTATGGTGAATAACTATATTTTTAAATAATATCGATATTTTATAAATGCATAAATACTCAAACATACAGTTTTGTCTGGTATGAGTAGGTAATGTAGGCCATGAACTTAGTATCATAGTTGTCAGAATGAGAAGATAATGTAGGCTATGAATTTTGTATCACAGTTGTCAGAATGAGAAGATAATGTAGGACATGAACTTTGTATCATAGTTGTCAGAATGAAAAGATAGTGTAGGCTATGAACTTTGTATCACAGTTGTCAGAATGAGAAGACAATGTAGGCCATGAACTTTGTATCACAATTGTCTGGATGAATAGGTAATGTAGGCCATGAGCTTTGTATCACAGTTGTCAGAATGAGAAGGCAATGTAGGCCATGAACTTTGTATCACAATTGTCTGGATGAGTAGGTAATGTAGGCCATGAGCTTTATATCACAGTTGTCAGAATGAGAAGGCAATGTAGGCCATGAACTTTGTATCACAATTGTCTGGATGAGTAGGTAATGTAGGTCATGAGCTTTGTATCACAGTTGTCAGAATGAGAAGGTAATGTAGGCCATGAACTTTTTATTACAGTTGTCTGAATGAGAATTAATGTAATGAAGATCATGAACTTTGTATTACAGTTGTCAGAATGAGAAGGTAATGTAGGCCATGAACTTTGTATCACAGTTTTCTGGATGAGTAGGTAATGTAGGCTATGAACTTTGTATTACAGTTGTCTGAATGAGAAGGTAATGTAGGCCATGAACTTTAGTATTACAGTTGTTTGAATGAGTAGGTAATGTAGGTCATGAACTTTGTATCACAGTTTTCTGGAATGAGAAGATAATGTAGGCCATGAACTTTGTATTACAATTGTCTGGATGAGTAGGTAATGTAGCTCATGAACTTTGTATCACAAATGTCAGGAATGAGAAGATAATGTAGGCCATGAACTTTGTATCACAGTTGTCTGAATGAGAATATAATGTAGGTCATGAACTTTGTATCACAGTTGTCTGGATGAGTAGGTAATGTAGGCTATGAACTTTGTATTACAGTTGTCTGAATGAGAAGGTAAATGTAGGCCATTAACTTTGTATTACAGTTGTCTGAATGAGAAGGTAATGTAGGCCATGAACTTTGTATCACAGTTGTCTGGAATGAGAAGATAATGTAGGCCATAAACTTTGTATCACAGTTGTCTGGATGAGTAGGTAATGTAGGCTATGAACTTTGTATTACAGTTGTCTGAATGAGAAGGTAAATGTAGGCCATGAACTTTGTATTACAGTTGTCTGAATGAGAAGGTAATGTAGGCCATAAACTTTGTATCACAGTTGTCTGGATGAGTAGTTAATGTAGGTCATGAACTTCCGTTCACCGTTAACCGTTCGGGTTATACGCTTAAGCACTAACTATGCTAATGGTTTAGGAATTGTGAAAGTTGAATATAGAGGAAGTGAACCCTCATTTGCGTGGAAGGAGAGTAGAAAACCATTTAGGAAAAACCACCCCATTTCACCCGAGTGAGATTCGAACCTCAATATCCCCGTCCTCAGTAGTCTAGCTCAACACGATACTAGCGCGCTAGTTAAATACACCACCAAGGCGGTTGTAGACCATAAACTTTGTGTCCTCTTTGCTTGTCTGGTTGTAATACACATTCCTGGTGAGACTGCAACTAGACTAGAGAGGGTTGCGCTAGGAGGGGGCAGGTATTACTTCTGAAGAAGATATTTGTAAACCAATGTTATATTTAGTGAGTTTAGTTGTTAAAGGATTTTCATTGCATATATATTTTTTAGTTTCTATGTTAAGTACATGTTCAATTTAGTCTATGACCTGCTTCGGTGGCTTCGTGGTCTAAGACGTCAATAGACGAGACTGTTGTTGACAGGGGGAATGAGGTTCAAATCCTGGTTGGGTGCACTGAGGATGGTTTTTTCCTAAAATAGTTTCCCAATCTTCCTCCACGCAAATCCGGGTATATTTCCTCAAAAATTCAACCTTCCTCACTGACACTTTAGCGTAACTAGTTTGCGTATAACCTGAATAGATAGTAGGATTGAGTGATAAAAAAAATCGTATGCATTCATTTCGAGTTTTTGTTTCACACTTTTGGGTAGTTTTTTGTGTGTGTAAATTTGAGGTATTTTTTTAGTTTCTTTAGGCCATTTTAAAGGTAAATTTTTGATTACTAAAAGCCATCAAAGTCCGGGCCATGGTTATAATGTAGCGGAGTGTTTGCACTGATATCCTGGCAATGAACACATTCTCTCTTACAGATAGAGAGAGAGGGAAATCTTTGTCGCAACTCGATCATCTGGTCACATTTCTGCCACAAGTGGTCGTACGAGTACAGTCAAAACCAAAACACCGGGGATCTTTAGGAGAGTACTGTTGTACTACTGGCTGACTGAGGATCTTTAAGAGAGTACTGTTGTACTACTTGCTAGCTGAGGGTCTTTAGGAGAGTACTGTTGTATTACTGGCTGACTGAGTTTCTTTAGGAGAGTACTATTGTATTATTGGCTGACTGAAAGTCTTTAGGAGAGTATTGTTGTATTACTGGCTGACTGAGGGTCTTTAGGAAAGTACTGTTGTATTATTGGCTGACTGAAAGTCTTTAGGAGAGTATTGTTGTACTACTGGCTGACTGAGGGTCTTTAGGAAAGTACTGTTGTACTACTGGCAGACTGAGGGTCTTTAGGAGAGTACTGTTGTATTACTGGCTGACTGAGGGGCATTAGGAGAGTACGGTTGTATTACTGGCTGACTGAGGGTCATTAGGAGAGTACTGTTGTATTACTGGCTGACTGAGGGTCTTTAGGAGAGTACTAGTTGTACTACTGGCAGACTGAGGGTCTTTAGGAGAGTACTGTTGTATTACTGGCTGATTGAGCGTCTTTAGGAGAGTACTGTTGTACTACTGGCAGACTGAGGGTATTTAGCAAAGTACTGTTGTACTACTTGCTGACTGAGGGTATTTAGGAGAGTAATGTTTTACTACTGGCTGACTGAAGGTCTTTAGGAGAGTACTGTTGTATTACTGTCTGACTGAAGGTCTTTAGGAGAGTACTGTTGTATTACTGGCTGACTGAGGGTCTTTAGGAGAGTACTGTTGTATTACTGGCTGAATAAGGGTCCAGGGGTTTATTGATAGGCTAGTTTCCTCTACACTATTATCAATGTACCATGGATGCCTACAAGGATGGTAAGGAGCTTCTTGTCTGAGGTGTATTCACTTGTAGAAGTGTCTTGTGTAGGTTTGTATAGTCTGAGTGATTATGTTTACCAACATTTATCTTCCCTTGTATCGTTAACACAAGCTAGCCCGCCTGAGAGTGTGTGGCTGCTTAGTTCATGAAATGGCCGCTGGGCAGAAGGAGCGGTGATGGCGTTGCCTTGTGACTGAATAATACCTTGAATACATGAGAAGCAAGTTGAAGCACCTTGGCTTCCTCAGCTTCTAGTGGAACATAGGTACAAGCACCCGACCACTGTCCCACTAATATTAGCTGGGAATGTTTCATCCAACAGATCTACTATCAGTCCAGTACTATTTCATCCCGCAGGCCTACTATCAGTCCAGTACTGTCTCTAGGAGTGTTTCATTCCGCAGGCCTACTATCAGTCCAGCACGGTCTCTAGAAGTGTTTCATCCCCCAGGCCTACTATCAGTCTAGTACTGTCTCTAGAAGTGTTTCATCCCCCAGGCCTACTATCAGTCTAGTACTGTCTCTAAAAGTGTTTCATTCCGCAGGCCTAATATCAGTCCAGTACTGTCTCTAGAAGTGTTTCATCCCCCAGGCCTACTATCAGTCTAGTACTGTCTCTAGAAGTGTTTCATCCTGCAGGCCTACTATCAGTCCATTACTGTTCCTAGAAGTATTTCATCCCGCAGGCCTACTATCAGTCCAGTACTGTCTCTAGAGCAGGCCTACTATCAGTCTAGTACGTCCCTGGGAGTATTTCACCCCTCAGGCCTAATATCAGTCCAGTACTGTCTCTAGAGCAGGCCTACTATCAGTCTAGTACGTCCCTGGGAGTATTTCACCGCTCAGGCCTAATATCAGTCCAGTACTGTCTCTAGAGCAGGCCTACTATCAGTCTAGTACGTCCCTGGGAGTATTTCACCCCTCAGGCCTAATATCAGTCCAGTACTGTCCCTAGAGCAGGTCTACTATCGTTCTTGTAACAATTATTGCGTGGAACCATCGTGACGTCACAACCAAGGTGGACCAGGTCAGTCTGTACACAGATATGAACCCTGCTCCAAGGAACAGGGAGACAAAGCTCTGTGTCATGCTGGTTGCATCAGTACTTAGGAACAGGGGGACGGGTGGCTATGGTCCAGTGAGGAAGTGAGATAATTCGTTCATCTAGTCCACACACACACAGGAAGAGCGCATCAGTACAGTCCATGACAATTGTATGCGCACAACTAGACCTCGTGCTACTAGATAACTTGACTCCAAGGCTAGACTCGACTAAGCCCAAAGAAGAATGAATTAGGAGGATAAATGATTGAAACTCTCCAGTTCATAGTCCTGCTGATGGTCATGTCCCACTAACTTGTATCTAGGGAATACACTTAGGGAGTGTATCTAGGAAGAGTGTTAAGGAAAAGAATTAAGTGAACGTATCAAGGGAGGATATCTAGGGAACCTATATATGGAGAGTGTCTAGAGAGATAATATAGGGAATATATTTAGGTAGAGTAGTTAGGGCGTGTATCTAATAAGAGTATCTTTAGAGAAAATCTAGGGAGTCAGCTCTCTGTAACTTGAGGTCCTTAGAAACAAGTCTATGTTAGTCTGTGTCTTGAAGAGAACAAATTTGAGTCGTTCAATTTTAGAGGATTTCATTGAATAGGAAGAGATATATTCATTTATTGAAATTAATTCTGTTACTTTTTTTTTGTTTGTAATCGACCTTTCTCGCTAATTAGGGTATTGTGTTACTCTCATCATATCATTCCTTCTGTTCTGGTAAAGTTAGCTCGGTCTCATTAAAACTAGAACAATTTGAGAATTATTGGTCAGTGGACGAAACTTTAACTTCATCTCGGGGGGATTAATTTTTTTTAATCTTGATGCAAAGTTTCCCCCCAGCCCAGCTTATTATTCTTATCGACGATAAGGTTGGAATCCGCAAGACTTGGAACTTTAAATGAGGTGTAAACCAGATTATTAAAGGCAAGCACAAAGGGCACTTATAAAACATATTTTATTTTTTTGAAACTTCGGTAAGAGAAATAATCCGATTAGTCGAGTAAAGAAGAAAACGTTTGTTCCAGCTGAGTCTATTTTTACTGTGATTAGCCCCGAGAGATTATTCTTTTATAAAAGACATATTAAAAAACTCATTTACATATTAAAAAATATTGGAAATTACGAGTCCCTCTACCTGTGAGTGTCTCTGGTTTGAATCCTGGCTGGGGACCATTAATGTAGAACACCACACTTTATTACTAACAAGCGGTCCCAATTGCTTGGAGTGAAGCTAGGAGGTGCACTATATCTGATTCAGAGTGGAGCTAGGAGGTGCACTATATCTGATTCAGAGTGAAGCTAGGAGGTGTACTCTATCTGATTCAGAGTGGAACTAGGAGGTGCACTATATCTGATTCAGAGTTAAGCTAGGAGGTGTACTATATCTGATTCAGAGTGAAGCTAGGAGGGGCACTATATCTGATTCAGAGTGAAGCTAGGAGTTGTACTATATCTGATTCAGAGTGAAGCTAGGAGGGGCACTATATCTGATTCAGAGTGAAGCTAGGAGGTGTACTATATCTGATTCAGAATTAAGCTAGGAGGTGTACTATATCTGATTCAGAGTGGAGCTAGTAGGTGCACTCTATCTGATTCAGAGTGGAGCTAGGAGGTTCACTATATCAGATTCAGAGTGGAGCTAGGAGGTGCACTATATCTGATTCAGAGTGAAGCTAGGAGGTGCACTCTATCTGATTCAGAGTGAAGCTAGGAGGGGCACTATATCTGATTCAGAGTGGAGCTAGGAGGTGTACTATATCTGATTCAGAGTTAAGCTAGGAGGTGCACTATATCTGATTCAGAGTGAAGCTAGGAGGTGTACTATATCTGATTCAGAGTGGAGCTAGGAGGTGCACTCTAATCTGATTCAGAGTGAAGCTAGGAGGGGCACTATATCTGATTCAGAGGGGAGCTAGGAGGTGCACTATATCTGTTTCAGAGTGAAGCTAGGAGGGGAACTATATCTGATTCAGAGTGGAGCTAGGAGGTGCACTATATTTGATTCAGAGTGGAGCTAGGAGGTGCACTATATCTGATTCAGAGTGAAGCTAGGAGGTGTACTATATCTGATTCAGAGTGAAGCTAGGAGGTGCACTCTATCTGATTCAGAGTGGAACTAGGAGGTGTACTATATCTTATTCAGAGTGGAGCTAGGAGGTGCACTCGCTCTGATTCAGAGTGGAGCTAGTAGGTACACTCTCTCTGATTCAGAGTGAAGCTAGGAGGTGCACTATATCTGATTCAGAGTGGAGCTAGGAGGTGCACTCTATCTGATTCAGAGTGAAGCTAGGAGGTGCACTATATCTGATTCAGAGTGGAGCTAGGAGGTGCACTATATCTGATTCAGAGTGAAGCTAGGAGGTGCACTATATCTGATTCAGAGTGAAGCTAGGAGGTGCACTCTATCTGATTCAGAGTGAAGCTAGGAGGTGCACTATATCTGATTCAGAGTGGAGCTAGGAGGTGCACTATATCTGATTCAGAGTGAAGCTAGGAGGTGCACTATATCTGATTCAGAGTGAAGCTAGGAGGTGCACTCTATCTGATTCAGAGTGAAGCTAGGAGGTGCACTATATCTGATTCAGAGTGAAGCTAGGAGGTGCACTCTATCTGATTCAGAGTGAAGCTAGGAGGTGCACTATATCTGATTCAGAGTGAAGCTAGGAGGTGCACTATATCTGATTCAGAGTGGAGCTAGGAGGTGCACTCTATCTGATTCAGAGTGAAGCTAGGAGGTGCACTATATCTGATTCAGAGTGGAGCTAGGAGGTGCACTCTATCTGATTCAGAGTGAAGCTAGGAGGTGCACTATATCTGATTCAGAGTGGAGCTAGGAGGTGCACTCTATCTGATTCAGAGTGAAGCTAGGAGGTGCACTATATCTGATTCAGAGTGGAGCTAGGAGGTGCACTCTATCTGATTCAGAGTGAAGCTAGGAGGTGCACTATATCTGATTCAGAGTGGAGCTAGGAGGTGCACTATATTTGATTCAGAGTGAAGCTAGGAGGGGCACTATATCTGATTCAGAGTGAAGCTAGGAGGGGCACTCTATCTGATTCAGAGTGAAGCTAGGAGGGGCACTATATCTGATTCAGAGTGAAGCTAGGAGGGGCACTATATCTGATTCATAGTGAAGCAAGGAGGTGCACTGTGTCTGCTTCAAAGTGAAGCAAGGAGGTACACTGTGTCTGCTTCAAAGTGAAGCCAGAAGGCACACTCCATGGAAATAACACCGCAACGCCCCCAGTGCCGTTTTCCGCGTCATAGACGCCAAGCGCTGGCGTCTCTCAGCGTCTTCATCCTCGACAATCTGGCCCCGGGCGGTCTTTTTCCACCGGTACAAAGACAAGCTCTCCTCCTTTCAACCGCCGCAAAGATTGCAACAAATCCCCTCTTTAATAAGAGTTGGTTTAGTTGCCCTACCCTCCTGACTCCTTGTCCCCTCCTGACGCCTTGCCCCCTCCTGACTTCTTGTACCACGTCACACGATTTCATCAATATGTTGACACATGGATGAAGTAATTGTTACTTGCAGTAAACACACCAAATGTTACTTGCAGTAAACACACCAAATGTTACTTGCAGTAAACACACCAAATGTTACTTGTAGTAAACACACCAAATGTTACTTGTAGTAAACACACCAAATGTTACTTGTAGTAAACACACCAACTCTTACTTGTAGTAAACACACCAAATTTTACCTGCAGTAAACACATCGACAGTCAGTCAGACTTGAGCAGGCATAAAGAAGAGTGTTTCGGAACACAGGGAAAATTGTATGAAATCTTTTTGAAGCTAAGATATTTTAAAATTAGTTTATGGGGACTTTCATGTTTCCTCCTTTTTTTGAAAAGTTGACGAAATTGTCAGTAAGACATCTTAAGAGCCCACCTATCCCCATGGATAGCACTAATTTGAGTAGGTAATACACTATATCCTGACAGCCTCAGCTCACGCGCATGTGATTATATTTAAGGTGTGAGTGTAGGGGACGCGAGAAAAGGTATTTTTTCCGTTTTTTTAAAAATAACAAAACCCTTTTTTGGCCAAAATAAATAAAATATTGTTCCAGTAGAAATATAGAGTTTAATTTTCTTCACGTGGTGATATCAACAGTTGTTGAATATCTGTCATGAGCATAGAGTCATTAGATGAGAAACTTTTTAAATGAAGAGAAAAAGTTGTCATTTAATTTCATAACACCCTTGACAGATATTCAACAATTGTTGATATCACCATGTGAAAAAAATTAAACTCTTTATGTTTCTACTGGAGCAATATATTATTTATTTTGGCCAAAAAAGTGTTTTACTATAAAAACTGCAAGAATACTAGACTTTTTTTTTCGCATGCCTTCATCCCCAACTTAATATCAGCCTCTATGGGAGGTAGTGCTTTGCTCAAGATGATAATTATTGCAACTACAGAGGAGCTAGCGATCTGTAAAGAGGGACCATCTCCGTACTTTGAGAACACGATTGAGTCTTACCAACCATCCGGACTCTATGAGCACTCGCACTAATGGGGTAGAGATGAGGGGGTGTAATTGAGAGGAAATACACAACCCAATCTTTACAGAAAGGGCCTTTTAGAAAATTTAATCATATTTTTTTACTGTCAGTATTGATAAAATTTTACTAAAACATATTCTTTAAATTGAAAAATGACACCTGGCCACGGAAATCGCACCCGGGACCTTTGGCTTAGTACGCCAATGCACTAACTATTGAGCTATCCAGGATTCATCCCGATTCGAGGGTTGTAGCGTTATCTTAATTGATCGCTCATGTAGCTAGCGATTTCCGCACGTCCATCTCAGACTCTGTCTTAAGATACGAGCCATGTATGACTTTGGGCACGGGACGACTCCCGGATAACTCGGTTGTAGAGCATTGGTGTACTTAATCAAAGGTTCCGGGTTCGATTACCGTGTCCAGGAATCATTTTACAATTTAGAAAATATGATATTTATGTGTGGTTATAACCGTACTTAACAACTTGAATATCTTGGATATTTAATCCATCATTTTACTTATTACTATGCAGTAACTATGGCTGTGCAAAGGGAGTAATGTTACTTCAATACGAGGCAATGTTAGTTCTGATTTGTTGATTTGTTTATTATAATACAATAGAGAGAGATATCAAACTTTACCAATAACGAACCACTTGATAAACGTTCTATTCATTTGTGGACCACTTGATAAACGTTCTATGTAATTGTGGACTGTTTAATAAGTTGTATAGTAGCGCCTAACTCAATTTCAAGGTCTTTGTTTGTTGGTCAGTTGGCCTTACTGTGTATGATACCTTTTAGTGTTTATTTCTAACATGGATTTTTATTATAACTTTGATGTATAATTTTTGGGTCATTCAAAGCCTGTACTTTATGTGAACGAGACCTCTTGAATTTTCTGATTATGTACTGAAACTTATTTTTGTATGTGATAATAAAACATGGCGCAGTCGGTAGTGTCTGCAGTGAATAATCTGTGATTCAGATTTGTGGATACGACTATCTCATATCTCGTCCTGTAAAGAAATAGTTATCAATGGAGTTTAATAAACCCAAGCCGCTTAATCTTGCCGGAGATTTGGCGAAGAATTTCAATGAATTCCAGGAAGAAGTTCTAGAATATTTTGAGGCGACAGAGACCGGAACAAAATCTGCAGGCGTGCAAATAGCCAGGCTAAAAAACCTATTAGGACGAGATGCTGTCCGACTATATAAAACCTTAACGACCATCAAACCTGAAGAAGAAACAGTAAATGATATATTGTCTGTTCTTAAATTTCACTGTATTCCGAAGAAGAATGAAACAATCCTTGTGTTCAATTTTTTTAACAGGAAACAATGTCTCGGTGAACCGTTTGAAAACTTCTATGCAGAACTCAGAGCTCTTGCCACGCCTTGTGAATTTGGTGACCAGGAGGATAAGTTGCTGCGTGCACAAATAATATTGGGTGTGAACTCACAGTCAATAAAACAACACCTTCTTAGGGAAGATACTACCCTAAACAAAGTTGTGGAATATTGCAAATCAGTGGAGCTGGCAGAAAAAAACTTGAAAACCATTGAAGATGGAGGGCGATCCTCGCAAAGTGATATATTTAAAGTTAGCAGAAAAACAACAACCCCCCAACCCTCCCAAGTGCAGAATCAGTACCACCTTCAAAAAACAGGTCAATCAAGAAGTTGGAACAATCTACAGCAGACTGAACCGTTACGTCCCGACCCCAAAGAAAATCTTGGTTTGTCAAGAAACAAGTTTAGTGAAAAGTTTGTTAGAAAAGCGTGTTATCGATGTGGGTATGACCATCCAAACCGGCCATGTCCTGCTATTAATAAGCGATGTAATCGATGCCGAGGTATGAACCATTTTGCCAAAAATTGTGTTGCCACAAATAATTTTTCTAGTGGTCGTAGTGCTTTTGAACTAGGAGCTATGAACGCTGATAGTAATGTTGTTAACCAGACTTCAAATGTTGGTGAGTGTAATTATTTTTGTCAATTTCAAGATACTGATGGTTACTCTTTGCCCCCTGTTTCAGGTTATTCAGATATAGGTTCTCTTTCAATTATAAACTCTGTAAATACCAATCGTCATTGGTGCATATCATTGCTAATTAACTGCAAACCTGTACTTTTCAAATTAGACACAGGGGCAGAAGTTAACATCCTTCCTTTAAGGTCTTTGCAGTCCATTGGACCTGATTATAGTTCTAGGCTAAGTGCTCCTAAAACTCATATTGAAGCTTTTGGGGGTTTTGAGATTACACCTGTTGGTGAAATTTGTCTTCCTGTTGTCTATGAAAACAAAACACATAGTTTGGTGTTCACTATTGTTAATTCAGTTAAAGCCGTACCCTTACTTAGCCTTTCATCTTGTGTGAATCTCAATCTCATTACAAAAAATTTTGTTGGGATTCTCAATGCTCAAAGTAAACCTGATTTTCAAAATTTCTGGAATTCAAACCAGGATGTTTTTAATGGCCTTGGATGTTTTCCAGAGGTTCTTGATTTAAAATTAAAAAAAGGTGCTATACCTAAAAGCAGCCCAGCCCGCAGAGTTCCCCTAAAAATATTAAGTAAACTTAAGGTGCATTTAGATGATCTTGAACAGCGTGGCATTATTGAATGTTGTGAAGCCGGTGAATGGGTAAACAATCTAGTTATTGTAGAGAAACATAAAACAGGGACCATACGGCTGTGCATAGATCCTAAAGATCTTAACGAAAATTTGGTCCGAGATTATGTGTTGATTCCCACTCTCGAGGAGATTAGTTCCAAAATGGGCAATAAAAAATATTATTGTGTATTTGATTTAAAAGATGGGTTTTACCAGGTAAAATTGAGTAAAGAATCAGCTATTCTATGTACATTCAGCACCCCCTTTGGATGTTATCGTTTTTTACGTGCCCCATTTGGACTAAGTGTACTTCCTGAGTACTTCCAAAAGATGACTCATAAATACTTTGGGAATATTGGGGGAGTATGTGTATATTTTGATGATGTTTTATGTGGAGCAGACACAATAGAAGAGTTATGGAAAATAGTTAAACAGGTTACTCAAGCTGCTCGTGAAAACAACATAGTATTCAACCCAGAAAAAGTTCAATTCTTTGTGGATAAAGTTAAATTTTTAGGTTTGGAATTTGATAAGGATGGAATTTGTCCTGATGATACTAGGGTTCAGGCTATTCAGGACATAGAAGTACCTGCTTCAAGGAAGGATTTGCAGCGTATTTTGGGAACAGTCAACTACCTAAGACCATTTGTGCCCCACCTGTCAGATATTTGCACCCCATTCCGTGAACTTCTAAAAAAAGATTCCGAGTGGTCTTGGAATTCCTCCCACAGTAAGCAGTTAGAGCTTTTGAAAAAGTCTATAGCACAACATGCCTTGTTGACTCCCTTTGACCCCTCCAAACCCATCAACATACATGCTGACAGTAGTCAATATGCCCTTGGTGCCACTTTAATGCAAGATGGCAAGCCCATTTTATATGCTTCACGATCGCTTACTGCCACTGAGCAAAATTATGCTCAGGTGGAAAAAGAGTTGCTTGCTGTCTCATTTGCATTCAAAAGGTTCCATAACTTCGTGTATGGTCATGAAGCTGTAACTGTTCATTCAGATCATCAGCCACTCACCTCCATTATTGTAAAAGCCATTGGTAAAATTACCAATAATCGCCTCCGCCGCCTCAGGCTGAAACTATTGCCCTATTCATTCACACTCAAATATTTAGCAGGCAAATACATGCATATAGCAGATCTATTATCTCGAAATTGTAAAAATGTTCCTCCATCTGTAGATGAAAGTATGTACGACATAGTACATGTTATAGGGACAACCTCCGATGTTCAACCATCCTTACTTGCAAAGTACAAGGAAAATACAGTTGTGGACTCTGTTTTGAGAAAAGTCTTTAATTATTACATTAAAGGTTGGCCTAAGTCACTGTCATCAGATTGCTCAGAGCTGAATCACTATTTTTCCCTCAGAAAAGACATCACAGTCCATGATGGGCTTCTTTACTATGATGAGCGTCTACTAGTTCCATTTAAACTGAGGCGTTTCACCCTTGAGATCCTTCATGCAACTCACCTCAGTTTTGATAAAGTCAAGGCTCAAGCATCTCGCAGCTTCTATTGGCCAGGAATCAACTCTGATTTGAAAAATTTTATACT